>JAUELO010000274.1:9397661-9412486 GCA_032357855.1 Amphibolips quercusostensackenii | reverse complement strand
ATTATCGCAGGTTTCGATAACTCTCTTAAAAGTGAGCGCCTTCACAGCTTCCTCTTCCTGAGTCTTGGCCAATTCCATCAGCGCCAGGGCGCCCAACCATTTCTGGTTATCTTCAGGCACAGGCAACTTCAAAACGTCCTCTTGATGTATGACAACAACTTTTGTCTCATTATTATTAAACCTCGTGTTTGGGGATTGTGGTCTATTGACTTTGTTATAAACTGAACCAGCCAGCATCAAAACAGTCGGTCGGGTTTCGTTTTCGGTCCGAGATGAGTTTACAGGAGATTTCTCGGCGACCAAATCAATCTTTGGGGGCGGAGTCTTACATCGGGAATTTAAAATTCCTTTCGGCAGGTTTACATTCCAGGTGCAGCTTGGCACTTTTGTCGTTACTTTTTCAGGAACTGGAGCAGCATCCGCCTTAAGGTTGGGGGTGACCACGGATTCGCTGGAAGGCTCCCAGAATTCTCGCTCCAAATTGCGAGCGGATGAGCAACTACTGGTTCTTCCTTCGGGAACTTCCACGTAGCTCAACGAGACGTTTGAGGCGATTCCTAGATCCCAGCAGAGTTGGTTTTCCACGTAGGATTCCGACGGTTTTTCCACAGCTTCTAAAAATCATTGAGAGTTGAAATTAATGCTTTAGAGTTGAAAGATGCGACCAGATAATAATTTCAGACTTTACAGCCAAAATGCTTTCAAAAAAGGAGAAATGCGGTGAACTTTCACGAAAATAGGCGAATAATAGGAAAATAAATTCTTTTAAATATAATTATTGTAGGAATCACATTGAATTTAATATGAAATGAATTTTCAAGAAAATAGGTCATTTTTTAAACAAAGACATGAATGTTTAACAAAGTAGTTCAACTGTCGAAAAAGTATAGTTGAATATTCAAACAAAAAGATTAATTTTCAACCAAGAATAATAATTATCTACCAAAAAGACAAATTTTTAACCAAATAGCTGAATTTTCAATAAAAAAATATCAGTTTTCAACCAAAGGTGAAATACTTAAATTTTTTAATAAAAAGATTCATTCTGAAAAAAAAATCAGCAAAAAAGTTTATTTTGCAACTAAAGAGATACATTTTCAATTGAAACGATTAATCTTCAACCAAAAAGATTTATTTTCAAAGAAGATTAATTTTCTACCAAAAAGACGACTTTTAAATAAAATACATGAATTTTAAACTGAAATTATGAATCTTTAACAAACAAACAACAATGAATTTTTAAAAAAGTATTCAATTGTCAAAAAAGTAGCACAGTTGAATTTTCAACCAAAAATATTAATTTTCTACTAAGAAAGACAAATTTTGAACATAATAGTTGAATTTTCAAATAAAAAAGATAAATTTTCAACCAAAATCGGGATAGTTAAATTTTCAGTTTAAAAGATTTATCTTAAGCAAAAAAAAAGGAACTTTAAACAAAAAAATTTAATTTTAAGCCAAAGAGATGAATTTCCAACTAAAATGATGAATCTTTAACAAACAAAAAAAATTAATTTTTTAACAAAGTAGTTCAAGTGTCAACCAAGCATTGTTGAATTTTCAACCAAAAAGATTAATTACCTGTCAAAACTATTAATTTCCAACGAAGAAGAATAATTTTCTACCAAAAAAGACGACTTTTCAACAAAATATATTAATTCTTAACCAAATAGTTGAATTTTCAACTAAAAAGGATCTACTTTCAATGAAAAAAGACGAATTTTTAACCAAGAAAATTAATTTTCTACAAAAAAAAATGAAATAGTGAAATTTTCAGTTAAAACGAAAAAAGCGAATTTTAATGATTTTGAATCAATAAAATGAATTTTTAACAAAGCAGTTCCAATTTTGACCAATCAGTTGAATTTTCAAACAAAATAAGATTTATTGAAATAACAAACAGTTAAATTCAACCTAAGACGAATTTTCAACAACAAACATAGTTCAATTTTTAACAAAATAGATCTTTAACCAAGCATACTTGAATGATCAATTAGAAAAATGAATTTTTAACCAAGAACATAATTTTCCATAAAAAAGACGAATTTTCATTTAAAAAAATGGAATAATTACATTTTAAATTAAAACGAATAATTTTCAACAGAAGAAAAACAAAATTCCACAAAAATAATTGACTTTTTAACCATAAAAGATGTATTCTCGATGGAAAACGTTCTAGTTAATATTTCAATTACAAAAAAATTAATTTTAAATAAAAAAGAGTTGAATTCGACCAAAGAAGACAAATTTTCATAAAAATACATGAATTTTTGGCAAAAGTAGTTAAACTTTCAACTACAGAAAAACAATATTCAATGAAAAATAGAATAGATAAATTTTTAGTTTAAATAAATCAATTTTATTCAAAATAATAATAATAATATTCAACAAAATAATGTAAGTTTCATCCCAAAAAAATTATTTTCTACCAAAAGACACGAATTTTCAGGAAAAGAGCTGAGATTTTAAGCTAAAAAATCGAATGTTTTATAAAACAGTTGACTTTTAAACAGGAAAAGATGACTTTTCAACCAAGAGAGATGCATTTTCAACCAAATAGATGAATTATAAAAAAATTCAAATTACTTCCAACAAAGTCGTTGCATTTACAGCCCGAAAACATCCAAAAAACCAAAAACAACAAAAGAAAGGAATTTTCAACAAAAAAGTTCTTAAATTTCAACCTATAAAGATGAATTTTTGACCAAATTGTTTTTACCAAATGATTTCAACCAAAAAGATTATTTTTTCTCGCAACAGGATGAATTTTCTATTTTCAAATACGAATTCACAACAAAACAGTTGAATTTTCCAACAAAAATGAATAAACTTCAACGAAATAGTTGAATTTTCGAACTCAAAAATTGATTTTCTTCACAAGATATTTGAATTTTCAACAACAAAGGTAATTTTATTCAAGAAAGATCATCTTATAACCTCAAAAATTACGTTTCTATCAAAAAAAGTTGAATTTTTCACCCAAAAGGGCGAATGATCTACTTGAAAAGACGAATTTACAAGAAAACAGTTGCATTTTCAAGCAAACAAGAAATGACTTTGAACAAAATAGTTGAATTTTCAACAGAAAAATTCATTTTCAACCTAGAGAGATGAATTTTGAAAACAAATTCATTTTCAAACAAATTGTTGAATTTTAAATCCAAAAGAACGATTTTACTATCCAAAAAGAAGAACGTACAATAAAAGAGTTGAATTTTAAATAAAATAATTAACTTTCAACGAATAACAGTTGGATTTTCTTACCGGGTTTTGTCAAGTCTGTTCGCATTTAAGCGAAAGAAAAGAGTTCTTTAAAAAGGCGGGAAAGGGGAAATAGGGAAAACAGTATAAAGTCCGTATTACGGGGGGAGTTTTACCCGAAAGCAACGAGTAAATTTTTTTTACATTATTTACACGTTTTTTCATTATTTAAACTAACTTCTACCTAAAAATGTTAAAAATTGAAAAATTGAGTGGCGTTTGAACAAAAAATTTCAAATTTTTACATTTTTTCGTTCTTTTTTCAAAAAAAAAAAAAAAGATACTAAAAATTATTATATTTTTCCAAAAATTAGGACCAATTAATAGATAATTTAATAAAAAATAATTATAACTTTGGTTTTTGATAATCGGTCAATAATGCGCTGAGTTATAGTGCACGCGAATTGAAAGTCATTTTGAGAAAAACGAATTTGAAAAAAATAATACCGAAAACTGAAAATTCAAGTAATAAATTATATGAAATTTTTTGAGCATACTTCTAAATAGTTATGCTAACGATTTATACAATAAAAAATCAATTTTTTAAACTGTCTAATGTGGTTTCCCCTCTTAAATTCTCTAAATATTATACACACCTGCACCCCGATTTTCAGGTGAACTAGAGGCAGACAAGCTCCACTCTTTGGAAAGATTCGACGCGTCCTCTGCCTGCTGCAGCATCTTCAATTCGGACGTAGAATTGGGCGAAAGGGCCGGAGACTGAAGATCCCATCTGAGAGGTTTCGCGAGTTGTTGCTCCAAACAGGCTTCCCGAAGCCATCGTTTCTTGGGTTGAAGTCTATCAAGAGGTCTGCGGGAAGGTGTGGTGGGAATTTTCGTTACAGAAGGTTCATCATCCTCAGACATTTGGAGCATGGTGCAAGCTTCCGCGGGATCTTCATCCTGGCTCTCATCCTGACTATCCTGACTCTCTCCACAGTACAGTCTCTTGCTCAATGGCTTTCGATCCAGGTTCTCCTGCTCCCCGGCACTGTCCATCATCAAGCCCTTTTTGAATTTGCCCCCTCGTCTGTAAAATTCAGTGTTGCCTTTCCAGCACTTCATCTTCTGGTCGCTTTTTCCTGTTGGTGTTCTGTCTTCCCGTTCCCTGGAGACCCTGTAGCGCTCGAGCCAGCGGGCAACTTCGTGGGATAACTCGCTGTTTTCGGAAACGGGTTTCAGGACAAAGTCGTCGGAACGCGTTAAAGTCGCGTAGGGATGGTCCGGACAGTGTCTGTTTGCGTGGGTGAATCGCATTTCGCAGCCGGATTCAGTGCAGAGGAAGGGTTTTTCTCCAGTGTGAAGTCGCTGATGTGTTTTTAGCTGACCAGACTGAGTGAAGGCCTTTGTGCATCCAGGATAGTCACAGGGATAGGGACGTTCACCTGAAGAAAGCAAACAATTTTTATTTAGAGTTGATCTTTTTTTTTAATTCTAGAATTGAATGTTGGATTTTTATCGTATGCTAAAGAACAAAAACTCGAGTGCTAATCAATTTAGATGTTTTTAAAATTGATTCCTTTACAAAAATAGAATTACTTTCAGATTGGAATAGTTTAACCTTTTTGTGGTTTTGAAAATAGATGCTCCCAAACTCGAGAATCAAGTAAAACTATGAGTCAACAATGATATAAATTTGAAGACTTTCAAAAATAGGGGAATAAATTCTTTAAAATAAAACTGATGTAGGTTCCATATTGAATTCAATACGAAAATTTTTGAATTTCTAAAGTTTTAAGTCGAAATATATTGAATTTTCAAACAAATAGTTGAATTTCCAACAAAATTGTTAAATTTTTTAACTAAATAGTTGAACCTTCAACCTACAAAGATTAATTTTTAAATAGAAATTATCAATACTTCTGATGTTATGATTTTTTGACCAGATATATTATTTGAAGTAAATCTTTTTTTTTAATGTTAATTCTTCATTATCTACTCGTCTAATATCAATTTTTTTTTAAAATAATACTGATTTTATTCTTAAATTGTGAAAAAATGACTAGCTCCACTGGGATCCTAATCCAGGTCTTTGAGAATGCTTAAAGAGAAATGATTGGTCTCCAATCAAATAATTGAATTTCAAAGCCAAAAGTAGGATTTTTTAGAAGAAATTTAAAGTTTCAATAAAATAGTTGAATTTTTGACCAAATACTTGAATTTTCAACCTACAAAGATGAATTTTGAATCAAATGGTCGAATTTTCAAACAAAAAATATTAATCTTTAACTAAAAAGTTGAATTTTTAAGTCAAAATTACGAATTTTTGAAATGGCACTTGAACTTTTAACAACAAAAAATCATTTTGAAAAAAGATGACTTTTCAACCAAATAAAGATGATATCTCAACGAAAATTTAATAGTCGATATTCCAACACAAAAAATTGAAATTTTAAATCAAAACAGTTTAATTCAACAAAAAAAGCCGAATTTTTAATAAAATACATTAATTTTCAGGAATTATATACAATAAATTGAGTATTGGACGTTAAATGGGATTTCAAAATAGTTTAACTTTAACACAAGTATAGTTGCATTTTCAACAAAAAAAGATGAATTGTTGAACCAAGTGGTCGAATTCTCATACCAATAGTTGAAATTTTATCCAAAAGAGTTCATTTTTAAACAAAAAAGATGAATTTCAAACAAAAAATATAATAGTTGATATTTAAACAAAAAAATTTCAAATATGCAATGAGATGAATCTTTGACCAAAAAAATAAATTTTGACCAAAAACGGTAAGTTTTCAATCAAATACTTGAACTTACGTCCAAAAAAAGATTAATTTTGACCAAAAAATATTGAAATTTGAAATAAAAAGCAGTTTAATTCAACACAAAAAAAGAAGAATTTTCATCTAATGAGATAAATCTGTCTACAGAAATAAACTTTTAACAAAATAGTCCATTTCTGAATTAAATACTTGAATTTTCATCCCAAAATCATTAATTTTCGACCAAAAACAGTTGTATTTTTAGCCAAATAGTCTCATTTTCACTTAAAAGTGTTCATTTTTATCCATTTAAGATGAATTCTGAACGAAAAATTTAAAAGTTGATACTACAACCAAAAAATATTGAAATTTGAAAACAAAAACAGTTTAATTCAACAAAAAAAGACAAATTTTCAAATATGTAATGAGATGAATTTTTGACAACAAAATTAACAAAATAGTTGAATTTTCAATCTATTACTTGAACTGAAGTCTAAAAAAAAAATTACTTTTGAGACAAATATATTGAAATTTGAAATAAAAAAGTTTAATTCAACAAAAAAATACGAAGTTTAAACTAATGAGATGAATCTGACCAAAGAAATAAACTTTTAACAAAATAGTTAATTTCTGCATTAAATACTTAAATTTTCATCCAAAAAAGATTAATCTTCAACCAGAAACAGTTGTATTTTTACTCAAGAAAGATGAATTATAAACGAAAAATTTAATAGTTGATACTTCAACCAAAAAATATTAAAATTTGAAATGAAAAACAGTTTAATTCAGCAAAAAAAAGACGAATTTTCAACTACTGTAATGAATCTTTGACCAAAGACATAAACTTATAATAAAATAGTTAAATTCTTGATTATATACTTGAATTTTCATCCAAAAAGGATAAATTTTAAGCCAAATGGTCGAATTTTCAAACAAAAATGATTAATCTTCAACCATAAAAAAGTTAATTTGTGAAAAAGAAGAATGAATTCTAAAAGAAAACTTTAATAGTTGATACTTCAAACAAAAAATATTGAAATTTGAAGTCAAAAACAGTTTAATTCAACAACAACAAAAAAAACACGAATTTTTAACTACTGAGATAAATCTTTGACCAAGGATATAAATTTTTAACAAAATAGTTAAATTCTTAATTACATACTTGAATTTTGAACCAAATGATCGCATTTTCAAACAAAAAATATTAATCTTTAACCAAAAACAGTTGTATTTTAACCAAATAATTGAATTCTCAACAAAATAGTTGAATTTATATCCAAAAGAGTTCACTTTCAACTACAAAAGATATTCTAAACGAGAAATATGATAGTTGATATTTCAACTAAAAAATATTGAAATTAGAAATCAAAAACAGTTTAATTCAACAAAAAAGACAAATTTTCAAATAAAGAGATGAATCATCGACAAAATTTGTTTTCTTAACATAATAATTAAATTTTTAACCAAATAGTTGAATTTTCAAACAACAAAAAAAAACACTTGCATCTTTAACCAAATATTTAAATTTTCAAGCCCAAAACAACGAATTTTTCAAAACTTCTCCAAAAAAAAAGATAAGTTTTTAACCCAAAAGTATGAATTTTCTGTAGAATATTTAACACAAAGAGATGAATTCTGAACCAAAAACAGTTGGATTTCTTACCGAGTTCTATCCACCCAGTACGCATTTAAGCGAAAGAAAAAAAAACGAGAAAAAGGGAAAGTTTCTTGAAAACAGGAAAAAATATAAATTGTTTAAAAAAGGGGGGAAATGCAAGAAAGAGTATTAAGTCTGAGGTTATACTACTAAATTGTAAATTCCAATTAAATCGTTTAAACCAACTACAATATCAATTTTTTTTCTAAAATATCTCGAGATGAGAAAAATTATAACTTGGTTAAAAACTGGCTTCATTAAAAAAAAAATATTCTCGGAAACCGTAGTGAAAAAAAACAGCATCATTTAAATTTTAAAATCAGTTTGCATGCCCAAACAATGCACGTGCGCGTCTTAGTCACCTCCCCCACTTTCTTTCAGGCATCTTTCTTCCTCCACGCACAATAGCCTAAATCCCAAAAATGTTAAATCATCTCAACCCACTCTCCCCAAGAAATTTAAATCACACTCTGACTCTGGAATTAAATCACCCTGTGCTCGCCTCAGAAAAAATAAACAGCACAAGATTCTGTGTTGGTGTTGCGATCGGAATCTTGAGCCTCTCAAGGAATTTAAAGCGCGCATAATGGCGGTTGGCGGGACGCAACACGCGACATGCAACAACGTGTTACCCACGAAACGTGCAATGCCTCCACAGAGGTCGCAAAAATACGTTTTTTTTTACATTATTTTAACAGTGACACCGATTCAAGGAAAATAAACCATCCGAAAACAATCCAAAAATATCCTTTGTTCTCGAGGGAAAACGGTCTACACTGAATGAAAACATTTTTTCCTACCTGTGTGCGTTCGCAGATGTGCCTGAAGACTCTTTTCTCTGGGGAAAACCCTGTTGCAGAAGGTGCACTTTATAGAAGAGGGCGAGGTGCTACCCTGCAGCATTAAATTTGTCAAAATATCTGCTCGGGGTCGTCCTCGGCGATGACTTTCTGAGCCTCTGCTTCTTGCACCAGGTCCGCCTCTTCCGGATGCGTATTCGGGCGACGAACAGGAACTTCCTGGGGAAGACGTTACTGCATTTCTGGCTTCCTCGCTCCAATTCCAAGGGAAGAGCGAATTCATAGGTGGACTAGAGGGTAACATCTCAGCAAGAGGACGAGGACGCTTTGGCGTATGAAGTGCCATTTTCGAGTTCCTGAACACTTTATCACCTGCTGCAAACACTTTCACACCGGGTTTATGTCAACTTTGACCTCTTATCGAATCACCAATTTAACGTAACCCCTTTTTTAAGGACAATCAACCGCGTGCAACTGGTTAACCGCCAAATTTCTACGGCGTGCTTTGTAGAACACTATGTACCACTTCCGGTAATAGTGCGCGCGCAGTGGTTTCGAATACTGTAGATAAGGTAGGTACAGTAGGATAAGGTAGGGATTTCTATTATACACAATCAGCCCGAAGATTGAAAAAAATTAATTTAAAAGTGTTTTAAATTCTCTATTGAAACATGAACAATTTTTATTGAAAACGTAAACAATTAATCAATGTTCAAAATCTTCCAGATTGATTTTTCACATTTTTCAAATCTTTAGATATTTTTTGACATTTTTTAAAATTTTCTTTAAAAATTAATTTTTCAAAATAAAAAATCATATCAAAAAATTTCCCAGGAATCTTAATAATTTTTTAAGATCTTTTTTTATATTTTTATATCATTTTTTCCTTTAAAAATTTTTAAAAAGCTTCTACATTTTTTCGAAATCTCAAAAAATCTACATTTCGTTTTAAATTAATTATGATTCATAATTAAGAAATAATAAAATATTCAATAACGAACCAAATCTTCCAAAATTGAAAAAATTGCCTTAAAATCTTCCCGATATATTTTCGACATTTTTTGAAATCTTTAGAAATGTTTTTAAATCTTTGTAAGTTTTGCTTAAAAAATTAATTTTTCAAAATAAGAAATCGTATTTAAAAGGTTCCCAGGAATCTTAAAAAAAAAAAAGTTTTTATTCTTTTGAAATCTTGAAAAATTCTTTAAAAAGCTTCTACGTTTTTTGGAAATCATCTTAAAAATCTACATTTCATTTTAAATTAATTATTATGAAAATTAAGAAATTATTAGTACTTAATACATAATAAAATAAATAATAAGACAAATCTTTCCCAATTAAAAAATTGCCTTAAAATCTTCCGAATTTATTTTCAACCTTTTTAAAAATCTTTAGAAATGTTTTCAAATCTTTGTATATTTTCTTTAAAAATTGATTTTTCAAAATAAAAAATCATATCTAAAAGTTTTCCAGGAACATTAATAAATTTTTATATTCCCTTGAACAATTTTTAAATTATTAAAAAATGTCTACATTTTTTCGAAATCTTGAAAAATCTACATTTCGTCTTAAATTAATTATTACTAATAATTAGGAAATAACAAAATATTAAATAATGAACCAAATCTTCCAAAATTAAAAAAAAATGCCTTAAAATATTCCTGATATATTTTCGACATTTTTAGGAATCTTTAGAAATGTTTTCAAATCTTTGTAAATTTTTCTTTAAAGATTAATTTTTCAAAATAAAAAATCATATTCAAAAGGTTCCCAGGAATATTAAAAAAAAGTTTTTATTCTCTTAAAACCTTGAAAAATTCTTTAAAAAACTTCTACGTTTTTTCGAAATCATCTTAAAAGATTTACATTTTGTTTTGATTTAATTAATATAAATAATGAAAAATTATTCATACTAAATAAATAATAAACCAAATCTTTCCTTATTAAAAAATTGCCTTAAAATCTTTCGAATTTATTTTTAACATTTTCAGAAATCTTAAGAAATATTTTCAAATCTTTGTCAATTCTTCTTTAAAAATTACTTTTTCAACATGAAAAATCACATCTAAAAGTTTCCCAGGAATCTTAATAATTTGAAAGGATTTTTTTAAAAATGTTTTTAATCATTTTTTTCTTTGCAAATTTTTAAAAAGCTTCTACATTTTCTTTAAATCTTAAAAAATCTACATTTTTTAAAATAAATTATTAATAATAATTAAGAAAAAATGGAACAAATCTTTTAAAATTAAAAAATCGACTTAAAATCTTCCTGATATATTTTCGACATTTTTAGAATTCTGTAGAAATGTTTTCAAATCTTTGTAAATTTTTCTTCAAAAATTAATTTTTTTAAATAAAAAATAATAATTAAAAGGTTCTCAGGAATGTTAAAAAAAATTTATTGTCTTAAACCTTGAAAAATTCTTTAAAAAGCTTCTACGTTTTTTCGAAATCATCTCAAAACTCTACATTTCATTTTGAATTAATTATTATAAATAATAAAATAAATAAAAAACCAAATCTTTCCAAATTGAAAGATTGCCTTAAAACCTTTCGAATTTATTTTCAAAATTTTTAGAAATCTTTAGAAATGTTTTCAAATATTTGTAAATTTTCTTAAAAAATTAATTTTTCAAAATAAAAAATCATACCTTAAAGTTTTCCAGGAACCTAAATAAATTGTATTCCCTTGAAAAATTTTTAAAATTCTTTATTTATAAATTTAGGGAAGAGAACCTAATAAATACATTTTCCAGACTAATAATTTAAATGTTATCATATAAAAAAAAATCATTTCCATTTTCTATTTATCCTTTTATTTTTTCAATTTAAATTATTAGTCTGGATAATATCGTATTTATCAGGTTCTCTTTCCTAAATTTATAAATTATGAATTTTTCCAGACGTAAAAAAAGAAAATTTTGTTCTTCTTATTAATTAAAATTCTTGAAACGCTTCTGCATTTCTTCAAAATCTTAAAAAATCTACATTTCGTTTGAAATTTGTTGAAATATTTCCAAACTTTAAATTGTTTTTTAAATTTTTTCAAAACTTCAAAATTTAAGGTAGTTGTCGCGACAAAAATCAGGTGTATAAAAAAAGTTTTTTCTATGATTAATAAATACTAAAATTATAATAAAAATATAATAATAAATAAATAATTAACCAAGTTTGTCAAAAATAAAAAATTGCCTTAAAATCTTCCGATTTGATTTTCAAAATTTTTAGAAATTTTTTGAAACGCTTGAAATCTTTAAAATTTTCTTTAAAAATTATTTTTTAAAAATAAAAAATCACATCTAAAAGTTTTGGAAACCTCTAAATATAAGGTAGTCGACGTGCCAAAAATCAGATGCCTGAAAAAAGTTTTTCTTTGATTAATAAATACTAAGATTATAATAAAAATATAATAATAAATAATAAACCAAATCTTTCAAAATAAAAAAATTGCCTTAAAATCTTCCAGGTTTATTTTTGACATTTTTAGAAATCTTTACAAATGTTTTTAAATCTTTGTAAATTTTCTTTAAAAATTAATTTTTGACGACAAAAAAATCATTTCCAAAAAATTTCCAGAAATCTTAATAAATATTTTATTCTCTTGAAACCTTGAAAAATGCTTTAAAAACTTCTAATTTTTTTTCAAAATCTTTACAAATCTACATTTCGTTAAAAAAATTTTGAAATATTTTCATATTTTCTATTGTTTTCAAAATTTTCCTAAAACTTAAATTTAAGGTGGTTGTCGTGCCAAAACTCTGATGTATGAAAAAAAGTTTTTCTATCATTTTAAAAATCAAAATAATATCAGTGATGTCATTTCAAATAAAAATATTATTTTTATGACAACATTTTGCAACCCACAACTAAAATTTATTAAAGCGAAGTTTTTTTTGCAATTTAATTTTGTATCGCTTCTTACCAATTTTTGAAAAATGATTGAATTTCAATAATTTTTTTTTAAGGGAAAACATTCTTTACAATTCTAATTCTAATTTATTTTGAAAGTGAATTTGTCTATGGCTGAAAAAATTGAAAAAATTTTTTTAAAAAGGTCAACAAAAATTAACAAATAGCTATATTTCAAGATTGTATACTTATTTCAAAAATTTTAAACAGTAAATTTATATTATTTAAATAATTTTTTTTTGCGTAAGACATATTTGATAATATAATTTTAATTCTTAAAATAACAGAAATATTTTTTTCACAGAGATCTTATTTGTTTCAAAATAATTAGTTTTTTCCTATTTTTTTAATTCTGCCAAATTATAACAATCGTCTTAAAATCTTCCAGATTAATTTTGACTGATTTGGAAATATTAATAAATATTATATTATGATAAATTTTTAAGAATAAAAAATCATTTAAAAATTTTCTATAAATCTTAACCATTTTTTTATTCCTTTCAAACCTTTAAAAAAATTTTAAGGGTTTTACTTTTTTCTTAGAAATTTTGAAAAATTTGCATTTTGTTTAAAATTTTTTATTATTTTTAAATATTTTCTAATTTTATAAACCTTCTAACCCTTCTAAATATCTTTTATAATAATTAAAATTTTTTCAAATTTTGTAAAATTAAAGAAATCGTCTTAAAGCCTTCCATATTATTTTTGAAAATTTCGAAGATTTTTTAAATATTCTCATAAAATTCATTTTCAGTGTAAAAAGTCATTTGAAATTTTCCCTAGAACCTTCAGAAAATTAAGTTACTCTCTTCAAACTCTTCAAACTTCTTCAAAAGCTTCTTTGTTTAAAATCTTTTAAAAATTACACTTTTGTTTAAATTTTTCTAAAATCGTTGTGAAATTTAAATTATTTGCGATTTTTTTTAAACTTTTAAGCCCTCGTAATATCTTTTGCAAAAATTCAAAGTTAAACAACATTTTTTTTAATTCAGTTGAAGAAAAATCACCTTAAAAACTTCAGGATTCTTTTCTAATAATTTTGGAAATCTTTTAAAATATTCTCTATGAAATTAACTTTTTAAACTGAAAAAGTCATTACCAAATTGTCCAGGAATCTTAATGAAATTTTGTTATTTTACTATATTAAAGTCTCTTAATATTCCTTAATTCTTTTTTTTGGAATTTTTTCAAAACTTTCAAATATTTTTTCAATCATTTGAAATTTTCCTCAAACTTTTTAAAATACAAAATTAAAAATTAAAAATTAAAAATTAAAAATTTAATTTTTGGAATTATTAATTTTAATAATTAAAAATTTTAAAAATCGATTAAAAATCTTACGAATCTTGAAATGGATCTAAATTCTTTAAATCATTTTTTTTTAATCTTCAAAATGCTTACAATTTTTTGAAATCATCTGAAGATGAAAATATTAATTGACTTTTTTTAAAACTTTCAAATCTTCGAAAT
Source organism: Amphibolips quercusostensackenii (assembly GCA_032357855.1). Classification (NCBI taxonomy): domain Eukaryota; kingdom Metazoa; phylum Arthropoda; class Insecta; order Hymenoptera; family Cynipidae; genus Amphibolips; species Amphibolips quercusostensackenii. The sequence continues at coordinate 9,398,675 of JAUELO010000274.1, read as the reverse complement.
ATAATTTTAAAAACTTAAACGTTTTCCTAAAATGTTTTGATATTCTACAAAATTAAAAAAAAAGACTACAAATCTTCTACATTTTTTTTGTCAATTCAAAAAATCTTTTGTAATGTTTTTAAAAACCTGTTAAATATTCTCTTGAAATTAATTTTTTAAAGTAAAAAATCAATTTATAAATTATTTTTGAATTTTTTGAAAACATCTGTCTATCTCTTAAACTTACTCGAATTTGTATATACTTTTTAATCTTGCAAAATCAAAAAATCTTGCTTTAAAATCTGCTGCATTCTTTTTTAGAAAATTTAAGATATCATTTATTTTTAAAAATAAAAAAAAATATAAACCACGAATTTAAAGAAAACAATTTTTTGAAATCTTTTCAAGATTAAAATTATTATTGAATTTTTCCAAAACAGTTTTTTCAGAACTTATTTTCTATTCAAATTTCGCGCTTAAGAGAAATTCAAACTGTGAGTCGGTATGGCAGAAGCCGATTCAATATAATATAATCTCTTTTCCCTGAAATTAAATTTAAACCATTCAAAATTTTTTTAAACTTCTTCTCAATATTAATAATTCTACTTCTTTTGTGTCAACTTTTTGCAAACAAAATTATAAGAAACCTGTCCCGCGATTTAACCGGAAGGCCAACCGAACTTCCCCGCGCAATCTTTCAAAGATGATTGGCTCTTATCCCAACGCTACCATTCTCAAAAAAGGTGCTTTATTTTCAATTATTATTTCACTTTATTTATGTTTTGTCTACCGCCAATTCTTTATCACCCTTCATTGGCAGCTCCAATCAACTTGCCTCAAACTTGCCATGCTTGCCATTATATTATCAATCATACATTTTTGCTCTCAACAACCTGAAACAACCTAACCGGATGTGAGTTTTTCTATAGCGAATCTTGAACAGTCTCAAACAATTCAATTTTACTCAAAAATCTCTTTTTATTTTGAAAATCCTGTATTATCGAAAATCATTTTCTATTTTTCTTTACTGATTTC
>JAUELO010000274.1:9213728-9223927 GCA_032357855.1 Amphibolips quercusostensackenii | reverse complement strand
CTCACAACTGTAAATATATACGATATACATACTATATATATACATATATAAATATGTACCCAATGCAACATAAGTCCTTACAATATCGCCCCTCATCGAATCTTTCGTGACCAACTCTGTGCATAATCATGACCCCTACGTAGCGTGTAATGGTATATAAGAAGATATAATTGAATAAGAACAATTACGTTGTTGACGAATGATTTTTATTATAAATGAAAAATAAAATAAAGATATTTACAAGAATTCAGTGTGAGAAACAATCGATGGCGTCCAAAACAATCGTCTCCGATTTACTTTTCTTCGGACTTATTTAGCAGCTGCTACCAGTTTACTTGGATCTACGTGTAAGTAAGAAGATTACAGATTTAAAAATATTTTATTTTTAAATAAAAAATATTTATTTCATAAAAAAAGATGAATTTTCAACACAATAGTTTTCAACCAAATTATTGAATTTTGAAGACAATAAGACGAATTAAATTTAAATAAAATAGTTGACTTTTCATCCGTAATATATAAATCTTCAACAAAGAAGTTAATTTTCAACACAAAAAGACGAATTTTCAACAAAACAGTTAAATTTCAACTCAAACGGAAGAATTTTTTAAACAAAATTGTTGATTTTTTAGCAAAGTAATACAAATTATAACCAATTAATAAAATTTTACATTTCAGCCAACAAGTAATTTTTTTTTTAAATAAAACATATTTTAATTCATCAAAAAAAGCGAATTTTCAACAAAAGAGTTGATTTTTCAAACAAGAAGATTTTTCAGTCAAGAAAGAAAAAAAATGTCTACCAAATTGTCGAATTGCCAACCCAAAAATATAAATCATCAACAAAAAAAGTTTATCTTTAACCAAATTGTTGAATTTTCAAGCCAAAAATACGAATTTTCGAAAAATCAATTGAATTTCCATTTCAAAAATATAAATTTTTAACAAAAAAGTCAATTTCCCAAAAAAAAGATTTTTTAGTCAAGACAGAAAAAATATCTACCAGATTGTCGAATTTTTAAGCCAGAGACGAATTTTCTACAAAAGTTCAATTTTTAACAAAATCTTTGATTTTTCAACAAAACCATTAAATCTGTAACCAATTAATAAAATTTTATGTTATGAGACATGAATATTCAACGAAAATTGTAATAGTTTATATTCACAGCCTAAATAACTTTTATTTTCAATAAAAAATAGTTTAATTTATCAAAAAAGATAAATTTTCCACGACATAGCTGATTTTTCAGTCAAAGAAGATTTTCCAGTCAAAGAAGATTTTCCAGTCAAGAAGGAAAAACACGCCTACCAAATTGTTGAATTTTCAACCCAAAAAGAAGAATTTTCAGCAAAACAACTAAATTTCAACCAAGAAGGATAGATTTTTAACGAAATTATTGATTTTTCAATAAAGTAATTAAATATTCAACTACTTAATAAAATGTTCAACCTTGAAAGATGAATTTTCAACACAAATTGTGATAGGTTATATTTCAACCAAAAAATATTTTAATTTTAAATTAAAAATAGTTTAATTCTTCAAAAAAAATGCCGAATCTTCAACAAAGTAGTTGATTTTTAAACTAAAGAAGATTTTTCAGTCGAGAAGGAGAAAAATATCAACCAAATAAATAAACAATTTAAAAACAAAAAGACGATTTTTTAACAAAACAGTTATATTTTAAACAAAAATGATGAATTTTTAATAAAATTGTGGATTTTTCAACAAAATAATTAAATATTCAACCAATTAATTACATTTTCTACCATTAAAGATGAATTTTTAACAAAAATTGTAATAGTTTATATTTCAGCCAAAAAATATTATTTTAAATCAAAAACAGTTTTATTCTTGAAAAAAGACAAATCTTTAACAAAATAGTTAATTTTTCAACTAAAAAAGATTTTTCAGTCGAAAAAAAAATGCCAACCAAATAAATAAAATTTCAAAGCAAAAAGACGAATTTTCAACAAAACAGTTATATTTTAACCAAAAAGAATTAATTTTTAACAAATACATTGATTTTTAACAAAATAATTAAACTTTAAACCAATTAATCAAACTTTCAGCGAAAATTATAATAGTTTATATTTCAACCAAAGTAGATATTAATTTTGAACAAAAAGTAGTTTTAATTCATCAAAAAAATATGAATTTTCAGCAAAATAGTCTTTTCAACCAAAGAAAATTTTTCAGTCAAGAAAGCAATATATATCAACGGAATTGTTGAATTTTCAAGAAAAAGAGAAGAATTTTCCACAAAACAGTGGAATTTTCAACCCAAAAATGTAAATTTTCACCAGAAAAGTTAATTTTCAACCAAATCGTTAAAATCTTTTCCAAAATAGTTGAATTTACAACCAAAAAAGATTTTTTAGCCAAAACAGAAAAAAATATCTACTAAATCGCCGAATTTCCAACCAAAAAATATAAATCATCAACAAAGAAGTTAATTTTCAACCAAATCGTTGAGTTTTCTTCAAAAATGGTTGAATTTTCAATAAAAAAAGATTTTTTAGTCAAGACAGAAAAAATATTTACCAAATTGTTGAATTTTCAAGACAAGAAGACGAATTTTCTACAAAACATTTAAATTTTTAAAAACATTATTAATTTTTTAACAAAACAATTGAATTTGCAAACAATTATTCAAATGTTCTATCATGAAAGATGAATATTTAACAAAAATTGTAATAGTTTATACTTCAACGAAAAAAAACTTTTATTTTTATATAAAAATAGTTTAATTTATCAAAAAAGAAATTTTTTTAATGATATAGTTAATTTTTAAACCAAAAAAAAATTTGGAGTCAAGAAAGAAAAAAATGTCTACCAAATTGTTGAAGTTTGAACCCAAGAAGACGAATTTGAGTTTATTTTTCAATAAAATAATTAAATATGCAACCAATTAATAAAATGTTGAACCATGAAAAAAGAATTCTCAACGAAAATTGTAATAGTTTATATTTTAACAAAAAAGTATTTTTATTTTAATTAAAAAATAATTTCATTCTTCAAAGAAAAAAAAACGAATCATCAACAAAGTAGTTAATTTTTTAACGAAAGAAGATTTTTCAGTCGGAAAAGAAAAAAATGTCAACCAAATAAATAAAATGTCAAACCAAAAAGACGAATTTTAAACAAAACAGCTATATTTTAACCAAAAAGGATCAATTTTTAATTTTTCAACAATATAATTCAATTCTTCATCAATTAATAAAATTTGCAGCGAAATTTATAATAGTATATATTTTAACCAAAAAGATTTTAATTTTAAATAAAATGTAGTTCAATTCATCAAAAAATGACGAATTTTCAACAAAATAGTCTAATTTTCAACCAAAGAAGATTTTTTAGTCAAGAAAGAAAATATATATCAACAGAATTGTTGAATTTTTAAGCCAAAAAAAAGCATTTTCTACAAATTAGTTAAATTTCCATCTTGAGAATATAAAAATTCAACAAAAAAGTTAACTTTAAACCAAATTGCTGAATTTTTTTCGAAATAGTTAAATTTTCAGTAAAAAAGGACTTTTTAGTCACAAAAGAAAAAAATTTTAACCAAATTAGTGAATTTTCAAGTCAAAAAGACAAATTTTCTACAAAAAATTTAAATTTTTAACAAATTTGTTGAATTTTTAACAAACTTGTTGAATTTTTAACAAAAAAATTAAATTTGTAACCAATTAATCAAATTTTCTTTCATGAAAGATGAATATTCAACGAAAATTGTAATAGTTTATATTTTAACCAAAAAAAAGTTTTTTCTTATGTAAAAATAGTTTAATTTATCAAAAAAGACAAATTTTCAATGATATAGTCAATTTTTCAACCAAAAAAGATATTGTAGTCAAGAAAGAAAAAAATGTCTACCAAATTGTTGAATTTTGAACCTAAGAAGACGAATTTGAGTTTATTTTTCAATAAAATAATTAAATATGCAACCAATTAATAAAATGTTGAGCCATGAAAAATTAATTTTCAGCGTAAATTGTAATAGTTTATTTGTCAACCAAAAAATATTTTTATTTTAATTAAAAAATAGTTTAATTCCTTAAAGAAAAAAGACGAATCATCAGCAAAATAGTTGATTTTTTAACGAAAGAAGATTTTTCAGTCGAGAAAGAAAAAAAATGTCAACCAAATAAATAAAATTTCAAAAGAAAAAGACAAATTTTAAACAAAACAGTTATATTTTAACCAAAAAGAATGAATTTTCAACAAAATAATTAAATTTTGAATTAATTAATAAAATCTTCAACGAAAATTGTAATAGTTCATATTTCAACAAAAATAGATTTTAATTTTAAATAAAAAGTAGTTTAATTCATAAAAAAACAAATTTTCCACAAAGTAGTCTGTTTTTCAACGAAATTGTTGAATTTTGAAGCCAAAGAGACGAATTTTCTACAAAACAGTTGAATTTTTTAACAAAATTGTTGATTTTTTAACAAAACAATTAAATTTGTAACCAATCAATCAAACTTTCAATCATGAAAGATGAATATTAAAAAAAATTGTAATAGTTTATATTTCAACAAAAAACAACATATATTTAAAAAAAAATAGTTTAATTTATCAAAAGAGACAAATTTTCAAAGTTATAGTTGATTTTACAACCAAAGAAGATTTTTCAGTCAAGAAGAAAAAAAATGTCTACCAAACTGTTGAATTCAAGACAAAGAGAAGAATTTTCTACAAAATAGTAGAATTTTTAACCCAAAAAGTATAAATTTTCAACAAAAAAGTTAATTTTTAACTAAATCGTTGAAGCTTCTTCCAAAATAGTTACATTTTAAACCAAAAAAGATTTTTCAGTCAAGAGCGAAAAAAATATCTACCAAATGGTTGAATTTTCAAGACAAAAAGACGAATTTTCTACAAAACAGTTAAATTTCTAACAAAATTGTTAACTTTTCAACAAAACAATTAAATTTGTAACCAATAATTCAAATTTTTTATCATGAAAGCTGAATATTTAAAAAAATTGTAATAGTTTATATTTCAACCAAAAACAACATATATTTAAATAAAAAAAAGTTTAATTTCTTAAAAAAGAGAAATTTTCAAAGATATAGTTGATTTTTCAACCAAAGAAGATTTTCGAGTCAAGAAGGAAAAAAATGTCTACCAAACTGTTGAACTTTCAACCCAAAAAGACGAATTTTCAACAAAACAGTTAAATTTCAACCAAAAAGGATGAATTTTTCAACAAAATTGTTGATTTTTTAATAAAATAATTAAATATTTAACCAATTAATATAATTGTGAACCAAAAAAAAATGAATTCTCAACCAAAAATATAATAGTAGACTTTTTAAGCAAAAAGAATGTACCTTCAATAAAAAGTAAAAAAAGTTTATAATGGTATACAAGAAGATATCATTGAGTAAGAACAATTACGTTGTTGACGAATGATTTTTATTATAAATGAAAAATAAAATAAAAATATTTACAAGAATTCAGTATGGGGAACAATCGATGGCGTCCAAAATAATCGTCTCCGATTCACTTTTCTTCGCACTAATTTAGCAGCTGCTACCAGTTCACTTGGATCTACGATCGTTATTATTTTATTTCGTTTATTTACTTTTTAGTAAGAAGATTGCAGACCAAAAAACGCGATATTCTCGTGTCAACTTTGAAATATTCTATATATTCACATATAAATTGTAACCAAGAAAATGTAATATCTAAAATAATTTTAATATAACGCTATAAAAAAATCGAGAATACCTTCTAATCTGCAACCGGGAAAAATGTCTTTTTTAGACCAAGGATCGATGTCTGGAAGCTAGCATTTAATATATATTTACATCTGTCTTTAAACACTGTGACACTATGAAAAGCGAAGCTGTTCGGGAGTCAGGAGATAAGGGAGAAGAATTAGAAAGCAGAGTTGCTTCAGACGCTTAGGTATAGATATCAAGATTTCTGTAAATTTAAACTGATGCTGACCAGAGTTGGAATAGTTAAAGAGTCTAAGAATTCAAACATTTAGTGAAAAAAAAAGTCGAGAGCACGTTCTACAAATCAAAAAATAGAAAAAAGCTCAATCGATTATTCTAATTGAAAAAATCGTTCTCCCAGTTTTTTTTTCATATTGGAAACATCATATCTAGAAATAGTTTTGGTACTAAATCGCGTCCCGAACTAGCGAGGAATCTTTCCTTCTTTTTTCAGTTCTTGGAGTTTGCGAGTCTACAGGTTCCTTCCACGAATATAAAGACTAATTAGATAACTGGATTTCTTCGAGTATGAGTCTTCGAGCTGATAATCCAAAAGTGCCGGATGAAAATTACGGTAGCAGCGCTGTTCTCCCTTCGGTCCACTTTACGCACTCGTGTTTCTGCCTCATCTGAAAATAAGAATTCATAAAGAGAAAGTGTCTTTTCCTCCTTCTTCGAGATCCACCGAATATCGCCTTTATTCTCATTTACTCGAGGAAGATAATTAAAAAAAACAGGGATCACAGTCCGTCTTCTTTTTTTACCTAATCCCCTTTTTGAACCCCTATTTCCTTCCTCCATTTCTTTACAACATTTCGATTCATTTTTCAAGAATCATAAACGGAAATTCAAGGCATTAGAAAAAAACGCTTTAACGTTTTTTTTAAATTTAATTTAATTTTTAATTTAATTTTCAGCTAAATAGCTTTTACCAAAATACAGTTGAACTTAAAAAAAAGGAATATTCAACAAAATAGTTGATTTTTTAACAAGAGAAATTTTTTCAGTCACGGAAGAAAAAAAATTACTACCGAATGGTTGAATTTTCAAGACAAAAAGAAGAATTTTCCACAAAACAGTTGAATTTCCAACTAAAAACTATAAATTTTCAAAAAAAGAAGTTGATTTTTAATTAAATAGTTGAATTTTCATTCCAAAAGGACGATTTTTCAACAAAACAGTTATATTTCAACCAAAAAGGATGCATTTTTAACAAAATTGTTGATTTTTGAACAAAACAATTAATTTTTTAACTGATTGTTAAAATTTTTAATCATGAAAGATAAATTCCCAACAAAAATTGCAATAGTTTATGCTTAAACCAAAAAATATTTTCAATTTAAAAAAAGCGTGATTCATAAAAAAAGGAAAATTTGCAATAAACAGTCAATTTTCATTCACAATAGTTGCATTTTCAAACAAACAAAAAAAAAATTCAGCAAAACAGTTTTATTACAATCAATGAAGATTTTTCCGTCGAGAAAGAAAAAAATTCAAACAAATGGTTGAATTTTTAAGAAAGAATTACGAATATTCTACAAAACAGTTATACTTTAATCATAACTAAAGAATTTTGAACAAAATTATGGATTTTCTAACAAAATAATTAAATTTTCAACTATGAAAGATGAATTCTTAACAAAAAATGTAATAGTTTATATTTCAATGAAAAAAGATTTTAGTTTTAAATGAAAAATATTAAATTCATCCAAAAAGCGAATTTTCAACCAAAAAAGATTTTTCAGTCAAGAAAGAAAAAAATGTCAATTAAATTGTTTAATTTTCAAGCCAAAAAAAAGAATTTTCAACAAAATAGTTTAATTTTCAACTAAAAAGATGAGTTTCTAACCGAAACATGTAAATTTTCAACAAAAAAGTTAATTTTTAATAAAATAGTTAGTTTTTTCCCAAAAACACAAATTTTCAGCAAGGCAGTTAAATTTCAACCAAAAGGGTAAATTTTTAACAAAACTGTTAATTTTTCTAACAAAATAATTAAATTTTCAACCATTTAATAAAATTTTCCACCATGAAAGATGAATTCTCAACGAAAAATGTAATAGTTTATATTTTAACAAATAAAAAAGATTTCAATTTTAAATAAAAAATAATTTAATTTAACCAAAGGATATTTTTCAGTCGAGAAAGAAAAAATGTTAACCAGATTGTGGAATTTTCAAGCCTAAAAGATGAATTTTCTACAAAACGATTGAATTTTTAACCCGAAAATATAAATTTCAAACCAAATAGTTAAATTTTTGACTTAAAGAATGAGTTTCTAACCGAAAAATATAAATTCCAAACAAAAAATTTAATTTTCAATGAAATAGTTAAATTTTCAACAAAATAGTTAATTTTTTTCAAAAACACGAATTTTCAGCAAAACAGTTAGATTTCAACCAAAAAGGGTGAATTGTTAACAAAAATGTTGATTTTTCAAACAAAATAATTAAATTTTTAGTCATTTAATAAAATTTTCAATCATGAAAGATGAATTCTGAACAAAAAATGTAATAGTTTATATTTTAACCAAAAAAAGATTTTAATTTTAGATAAAAAATAGTTCAACTCATGAAACAAAACGAATTTTCAACAAACAATTTGATTTTTCAACTAAAGAGGATTTTTCAGTCAAGAAAGAAAAAAATGTCAACCAAATTGTTGAATTTTCCAGCCAAAAAGAAGAATTTCTTACCAAACAGGTAATTTTTTAATCAAAAAGTTAGTTATTCACCAAATAGTTTCATTTTCTGCAAGAATAGTTGAGTTTCCAACCAAAAAGGATGACTTTTTAACAAAAATGTTGAATTTTCAACAAAATAATTAAACTTTCAACCAAATAATTAAATTTTTAACAAAATAATATAAGAGAGCGTTCACTTATTTTTTTAATATGTTTAAAAACATAATAGATGTTTTCTAAATAAAATAAAAAAAATTTTTAAGATTGTATAGAAATAAATAAAACAATATTTTGATGTAACACTGAATTTTTTTTCCAATATTCTTTTTAGTCATACAAATATAGAAGTTAGTTAATATTAATAATTAAAACTAAGCTTTTAAAATATTTTTTCAATACGATAACGAAGACAAAATAATCATACACTATAAAATTTCCAAATAACTATTTATTTGTTAGTTTTTGAACACTTAAATTCGAGCTGAAATTGAATTCTGAGAATTAAGAACAAGAAAAGAAGTATGATCAGTTTGTTTTTAAATTTATACAAAAATAATTTTTGTAAAATTCTTAAGCAAATTAAAAAGCTTCTAAAGTTTTTTTTATATCTTTAAAAATCCACATTTCTAAAAATCTTTAAAAATTTAAAATTCTCTTGGAATCTCTTCAATTCTTCTAAATATTTCTTGAGTTTCCTCTTTTCTTATATTTTTTAAAATCTTTTAGATTCTTCCTTGAAAATTTTAGAAATCTTTTGAAGTGTTTTGAAATCTTTTTAAATAATCACTTAAAATTAATTTTTCGAAATAAAAAATCAGTATTTTTCCCAGGAATCTATAATTTTTTTTCATTTTGTAAAGTTTCACGAAAATGAAATTTTTGTAAAGGAAAAGTGTTATGTAAAAAGTTATTATTAATCAATGAAATCCCCTTTTAATCTCCTTTTTTTAAAAAAAAATCCTCTTTTTACCTAAAATTGGCCTACTGACCTGCTGTGATCCATGCAAAAATGAACTCTGAGTTTAAGAGAAAAAGTTTAATATTTGAGGGTCTGTTTTTGAGGGGAGTGATCTCTCGAATCAACTTTGTACCCAGAACCCATGTCAAACCTGTACTGCAGCTCAGAATTCATTGTCCCGACGTCCCCGAATCGCGCCAATCATCTTCGTTTCTGGAAATTTTATTTAATCGTGCAATCTCCCGACTCTAGCGAGGAGATACCGAGGACCACTTTGAATTAACCCGAAAGCAATATCCAGGTTCTTTTTTTAGAACAAAAAAATGTTTTTTTTAAAGGTTTTGTAGCCTCGGGCAGAAACCTTTATAGTTTCGGTCGTGAGAGGAGTGGAAAGTAGGGGAAGTGAAGGGAAGGGCAGTGAGGATACGAGGAGTGTAGGAAGAGAGGGGAGGAGAATAGGAAGTAGGGGAAGTTAAGAGAAGTAGGAAAAGTGAGGTGTAGTGGGGGGATGGGAAGTAGGGAAAGTGGGGGATGATGAGAAGAGGGAAAGTATGGAAAGTGATTCGTAGGGAAGTAGGGAAAGTGATGTGAGGGGAAAGACCGGAAAGGATGGGATACTTTGGAAGTTAGGGTGAGTAGGGGTGAGGAAGTAAAGAAAGGGCAGTGAGGATAGGAGGAGTATATAAAGAGAGGGGATAGGAAGTAGAGGAATGGAGTGTAAGTGATGAAAGTGAGGTGAAGGGAAGTAGAAGTGGAGACAAGTAGGAAAATTGAGGGGCGGTAATGGGATAGGAAGTAGAGGAAGTAGGGGAAGCAGGGACAGTGGGG
>JAUELO010000274.1:9195418-9206124 GCA_032357855.1 Amphibolips quercusostensackenii | reverse complement strand
ATCTAAGAAAACGGTTTGAGCTTTTTATATCATATGAAGCCCTCTTCGCTTACAAAAAATGATTGATATCTGTGTGTCCCATTACGTGCACTCCCCCTGTTAGAATATAGCATCATCTTTATTAGAATATTTTTATTTATAGATTTTTCGTCACAATACAATAATGTTTGTATGCTATTTCTGCAACCACAACTTAGATGTTTTAAGTAAACATTTGGAACAACACAAAATTCATAACAATATTAGCAACAAATATCATTGTGGTCTTGATGAATGCAAAAGCATTTCCAAGACGGAACCGTCTTTGAGAATGCATATTTCTAGACTACACAATGAATGGTCTTGTCCAAATTTCATAGTAGAATATCACGAAATTTTGTTAATAAAAATGCCAGGTTCGTCTGCACTGTAACAATCTGTGAGAAAAGGCATCTTAATTATCAAGACTTTATCAAGCATTTAAAGCATCATATGAATGTGAAAGTAAATGTTGAATGTCCGTTTCCTAATTGTGTACCAGTGATCAGATTATAAGAGGAGACACTGATAAATCTCAAGGCCATCTTCTTTTATTAAATATAGCACAACTTTACTTAAAATTGGAAGCAAAGTTATTAGTTTTAGCTTCTATTATTTAACATACTGACACCGAATGGGACAATATTCAGACTAAGCGATTAGACATTCTTAGAAATAAATTACAAGAGAAACTTTCAGCAATAAATGTTCCGCTTGATAAGATACATACAACTGTAGAAGAAGTATTTTTAGAAGATACTTCAACTGAATGCAATTCAAAACTAAAATCAAATTATCTAAGATCTAAGATTAAGTGTTATTCGCTTGATAAAGAAAATTCAAAAGTTGTTTATATCATACTTTACTAGGATGCGTTTGAAGTTTTCAATCCTATTGGTCCAGCTCGTGGAATACAAAAAATACTTGCAGCTCATTTCAGCTTAAAAAATGTACCTGAATATGTACCTGATTATGTACGCACACACATCAATACGATTCAGCTAATCGCTCTTTGCAAGAAAAAATACTTTGACCACAAAAAAGTATACGGTCGAACCGTTCAAGACCTGAATATAATAGAAAAAATAGGACTTGAAGTATCGCCAAAGAAGTTTGTTAAAGGCACAGTTGTATTCGCAGCGGGGGAAAATTTAGGAAGCCATTTTTTAGAAGGATTTTTGGAAAAGTTCAGAAGAAGATCAAAGCAACTTAGATGAGGAAGAAACCAACGCAGAAGACCATGCAAGCAGTTTAGACGAGAATGCAAGTGACGACGAAAACAGCTCAGATGAGGACGCTTGCAGTGTTGATGAAGTTGATCCAAGTAGCACTGGCTACTTTCCTATCTCAAAGTCGCGAAGAACGGTCGATTCATATAAGCAATCCTTAGGGAAGGAAAGAAAAGCTAAACATTATGAAGGTGGTTAATTTGACTCTATTTTTAATCGGTTAACAAGTTTTCATGTCTTTAGTCCTGGATTGCCACCTTATCTTGGTTATGATTTATTCGAGGGTATTGTAGCATTTGATTTGCCTCTGATGATTAATTATTTTGTCTCGCAAGGATGGACTTCCTTCTCATTTCTTAATTCTAAGATTGATAACTTCAGGTACGCTATTGCCGACCAAAGAGACAAACCAGCTAGTGTGACTGAAAAAGGTAACATAATTGTTGGTATTGTATGGCAGATCTTAACATTACTGCGACTAATCCTCTCCTGGTAGGTGATAAAACTAACACTAGTGATGAAGTTTGGGTCTGCCTCCCTAAAATAACGAAAGTCATCGAAATAATATGAGCTTTTGAGATTCACAAATTTCACGTTTTATACACACAATCTATTATCAATGAATACCTTCGCACCAGGAAAAAATTATTCCCATCAGTTTTACTCAGAGCGAAACATCATTTCCTGACACACTCTGCAGATCTGGTAATACCATTTGGTCTTCTGATGAAAATTTTTACTTTGCGATTAGAAAAATATAACTTTATCATTGTCGGTAAAACATGAGCTTTTACAAATTTTATTACGTTCCGGTGCTAGTCTGAGATCTGAGTTGCAATTAAATGATAATACTGAATTTTATTTTTACTTTTATTCCAACGAAATACAATAAGTTCTAAAAGATGCTCAGATTCGTGGAAAGATCACCAAATGCTCCAGTTTCATAGTCAAGTGAACAAATTATAAGAAAGGTAGTGCTGTCGTAATAAAACAAGATGCATACCAATGTTGTGTTAAAATAGGAAGAACTGCTATTATATTATAAAGCGGTAAAGAAAGCTTACATCTGATTTTAGAAGTTTCGGATACTACATTTGTAAGAAGTCTTCGACTTTATGAACATGAAAAATTCATTCAATATAAGTGCCTCCCCGTTAAAAAATTATTGTCGTACGAACCTCTTTACATATATTTGAAAGACAATGTTTCCTATGTAAAACTGAAACACGGATTAGTTTCAAGTCCTTCGTGCTGATATACTTGTGATATTGAAAGAAAAATTAACTACGAGCCTCTTTGACATCAATGTTTAAGGTATTAAAACTTGAGCACCTTTTTAAATACATGATACCTACTTTCTTACATTATTCTTCCTTATAAGATTATTCTGTTTTTGTCAGCATCCTTTACGATGTTCAATTTGTTTATTTTTTTGAAGTGAAAAAATGCTTTTTAAAATCACAAACTTAGGTGGACTGAAGAGAAAAGTTGTAACGGAGTAGCAATTATGACGAATTCATTTCTAGAGTCTGTAAAGGATTAGATCTACCTCCAAATTCTTTATGCAAGGTTAATTTTTTACTCCTACAAGTCTTGCAGTTATAAAGTATAATGCAGTCCAAAGAAAGACTTTTTTGAAATTTAGGTTTTTTGAAAATTAGGTTTGACCCATGGAAGAACTGCATCGGATGATTATAAGTGCTGCCTCAAAAATATTCAACTTAAGAACAGGAAAAAGTCAATAAATACATACATAACTTATATTAAAGTGAATTATCCCACAACGCATTTAAGATACAATAAGATAGTTTGAAGATAAGCAACTTTTGTCATCACGAACAGCATTTTTCCGAAATTTTGCACGCGATAATTAGATAACGGTTTTATTAATTGATATAAGACTTGCAGAAAATTTTTTTAACATAGAATAGAACTCAAACATATAGTCTGGAAAATTTATAACGTAAAAATACCTAAAAATTACTATTTGTTGGCTAATTTTTTTTGAGTTACATTTTTTTTTGTCATTTCAATTCATTTTTCAGTTTATGAAAAGCCAAGGTGTACGTTCTTATAGTAATTTGCTGCTGAAAACAATCATGCTAAATGGAAATTTATAATTTGTAAAAAAGTGACTGTAATATTCAATTGCCTATAGGCTAAAACCTTAAATAGAATTGAAAAAGTTTTTCAGCTCTAATAACTGTAATGAATTATACGGTACGAATAATTTTTTATTCACTTATATTTATTAATAAGAAAATAATTTAAATAAGACAACTTCTCAACTTTTTTATGTCTTTTCCATAAACATTGTTGAGGCAGCACTTAGAATCAACCGATCAAGTTTTTTAAGGGGCCAAACTTAATTATACGACCTAAAATTTAAAAAAATAGAAAAGCGTTCTAACTTTTCAAAGAGAGCATTTTTTGGACCACCGTGATAAAGCAGTGTGAATAAATATTTTGCATTTCTGTACACAACATATCGTATTTGTTTACAGATTTTGCTTGAGGAGGAAGGATCAGAAATAAAAGATTACGATATTTTGGAAGAATCAGGTGAACGTTAATTAAATGAAGAGAAGGAAAAATTAAAGTTAATGATACTGTTGCGACTTGAAAAATGGGAACCGATTCCGAAAATATTTTCACCATCGACTTCTATTGCTAGATCAACTATGAAAGGTATTAATAAAATACATTATAAAGCACATTATAAACACGAAACAATCGCGAAAAAATGTTTATATCTCATTAATTCGTATTTTTGTATCCATTTAATTAACAGTATTACATACAGCTATGCACGATTCGCATACAGCAATGGAAAGCACATCAGTTGTGTCAAGTCTTCACTCTAATGTGCTTACTTCTTTGATTTAGGATAATCTTGTTCCTGTGGATTGAGAAATAAAAGGAACTCAACAGATAAGGAGCTCCGAATTATAAGCAACGTTGCAGACCACTCACTACGAACCATGAGTACCCCAACACTTAACAACGCAGGAATAATGGCAAAAAATGCAGTTCGCAAATTTCTAAGAGCTTTTGAACTCAGCACTTGGTTTGATAACGTTAATTCTACTGATCACGTTTATTCGGACGGAGTGTGTGAATTGAAAACAAGAATCTACGACAGGAAACGGTTCGCAAAATCAACGTCATGACGAAGATCATCCGGGAATGCGAATAATGACAATGATGGTGATGATGCTCCGTCTCAGAGGATCCTTTCACAATTAAATTACAGGATAAATGAAGATAGCTGCGACTGTGTAGCGTACGAGCCTCCACTTCTAGAGGGTGAAATACTTCTAACTCAAAAATTAAAAAAAGATAGATTGCTGACCCTTACAGATCAAGCTGTTCAAAAAGCTAGCAGCGAGGAGTTTAAAAGTATAAATTTGACGTATGCGTCTTAAAGAATTATGATCAACAACTAGGATACTGCGGATGCCAAACTTATACCAGACGATATTTCGAAAAATAATTGGCCACTAGATTTCTATTTTATAAAATAAAAAATTAGAAATTTTTAAAAATATATTATTGAATCAATTTTTTAATATCATGTTATATACTTTTCTGAAACAATAATTAATAGTTAAGAGTTTTTAATTGAAAACGTTGGACATTAAAAAAAATATCGAACGATTGTGGACAAATTTATAACAAGAAGAAGGTGAATGGTATAATTTATAATTTGAAGTGCTAAATATTAAACAGTTTTATTTTGAATTGAAGAATCACAAAATTAAATGATTTCCGATTAGAGTTTTGCCTTAAGGATGTCACCTTAAGAATTGAATATTTTAAGATTCGTATCTTGGAAATTGCATAATTTGAAATTTGTGAATCAGGATAATTTAAAATTCAAAGCAATTAAGATTTGACAATTCAAAATTAGAAACTAAATTGAGGCTTTCAAAGTCAAAGCTTCAGAAATTCTAGAATTTTAAATTTCTAATACATCAAAAATTGTAATTCAACATTAAAGCTAAAAAAACTTTCACAATAAATAGCAATTTTTAATAGAAAAGATTAAAACTAAAAGCATTTTTGCTCTGGAAAGTTAAAACTTAACCGAATGCGAACTTCATTTAATACAAATAAAAAATTGAATTCTGAAAAATTGTGCTATTAAAACTTTTTTACACTCTAACCCTTTGAATTTGAAACTATGTAAAGTATATTCAAAGTGCTTAAAAACTAATGTGAAAAATTACAAAATTCAACGTTTAGAATAAAAGGTCAGAACTCTAAAATTGTAATCATTTACATAAAATTACCGAAATTACTTAATTAATGATGTATTATTTGATATGGTTTAATTTTCATTTGAAATAATTCATTTCTTTGAATCTTCAACTGGAAATTAAAAAATTAAAAAATATTGCGTTAAATATTTTTAAAAAAGTATGCAAACAAGATTGCTGTAATATGATTCCAATTTTCGAAACTGTGCAGTGTTAAGCCTTTTGATTTGAAATTGCTGTTAATTTACGTCTAAAGTTAATAAATGTAAAGCTGAATAACAAGGCTTTATGAAATTTTGAAATATCAATTGGTGAAATTTTCCTGACATTTTTAAAATTTGAAAATTTGAAAATATTTGAAATTATTGTGGAATCTAAAAATTAATTTTCAGGATAAACTTAGGCTATAAGGCTGTAAACATTAAACTGATTTAAAATTGCGCATTCAAAACTATCATTCTAAATAAATAGTATAGAAATTCGGAAAATAATAAATATATTATTCATAAGTATTAATTCATGTAGTATCGAGCGACATTCAAAACGGCCGGATAGATTTTTTTCTCCAATAAATGTGATTTCTGTTTTAAAAAATCACTGTAATTTTCAATGTTTAAATTTTTACACAGGAACTCTCCTCGTGTAATAATTCTCTCCCGGCCTTTCTCGGTTATTGCAGGTAAGTGGCCATACTGAATTATGAATAGAGGGAAGATAGCGAAAAGCGAAAATAATTTAGCAAAATCATTACGAATTTTTTCCAGAATTATTTTCGGAAAAATCCCTTTAACTCAGGAAAAATGTCCAAAAACGTTGTGGAATTTTCTCGGAGTTATTTTGGGGAAAATTCGTAAAATATGAAACATATTTACTGAAAAAGTGCGGAAATTTTACCAACAAATTTTTAGGGATGGTCCCCTAAATTTCGTAAAAATTACCAAAATCATTGTAGAAATTTTCTCAAAGTCATTTACAGCAACATTCGCAAAATATGTAATAAATTTACCGAAATGATTGGGAAATTTTGTAGGAAAAATTCCTAAACTCTGGAAACATTACCGGAATCGGTGTGGAATTTTCTTGAAGTTATTTTGGATGAAATTCCCAAAATGTATAACAAATTTACCAAAATAGGAAATTTCACCAAAAATTTTTTAGTGAAAATTCTATAAACTCTGAAGAAATTACCGAAACCATTGTGAAATTTCCTTGATGTTATTTTGGGGAAAATTCCTAAAATATGTTACAAATGTACCGAAATAATTAGTAAATTTTACTGGAAATTTGGTAGAAAAAATTTCCTAAGCTCTGGAAAAGTTACTGAAATCGTTCACGATGCTCCTCAAGTTGGAAAAAAGGTCACAAAAATGAATTCAAAATCGGCTAACGCAAAAATTTCTATATTATTTTTATATGAAAAATTAGCGGGATTTGAAATTCTAGCTGATCCCTTTCGTAAGTCACGCCTATTTTTTATTTAACATGTATAGAGCTGTAGTACGAAGCTTTGATAGTCTCTCCGGTTAAGTTTTATGAGTCTATCCTTCAAGCTCAAGTTTTAAAACTTTTTACATGAAATCGACACTACAAACATAGTTTTTTCCAAATTACACAAATTACCCGAATTACTACTCTACTATTCAAAATGTGTAATTACCTATTATTTATACAAGACGTGGAATAAATATTAATTAAAATTTTTTTTTGCCTAAACACCGTAACTTGGCGTTTAAAAATACATATTATGTGCAGTAGTCTTTTTTAAAGAAAAGTTGCTGATATCATTCATGAGTTATTATTCAAATATTCTCTATACACTATTAGTTATCGCCACTACCGCTAGGTGTCGCATACAAGTATTTCAAGTCTCATAGTAGAAATTTAAAACTATAATTTATATGTATAACAGCGGAACCAGTTCGAAACGTAAATTGTTAAAACCTGTAATTGAATATTCATCATGTCATCTGTAGTTTTATATTGTTACCAATTTTAATTTAAGTATAAAATTAATTTATTTATATGATGAAAAAATTAGAAAAAAATAATTCTGCAATACAACAAAAAACAACGAAAAAAAGGGGACATTTAACCACTACGTGCACGTCGTTGGTCCTGGGTTTAGCTAAAAGTGGTTTCTGTAAATATTATTTTTAAATAAATTCTTTAACACACAAGATCACTGAAACAAAAAATGATTGTATATATTTTTTATTAGTATTTATTTTCTCTATAAACTTTAAAAATTGCTAGAGTCGTCCACAAAGTTTTTCAAAAAAACGGCAAAACTGAAAAAATGGCAGTTTTTAGATAGCGGCTGACCAAAAAGTCTATTGATTCAGAAAAAGCTATGTTTGTGGTGATAATTACATGATAAGAGTTTTGAAACTTGAGCCTTAAAGATAGACTCATTAAACTTACTCATAGAGACTATCTAAGCTTCATACTACAGCTTTCTACATGTTAAAAAATAAAAATAAGCGTAATTTTCGAAAAAGATCAGCTAGGATTTCAAATCAAACTGATTTTTAATCTACGAATAATATAAAAACTTTCTGCGTCAGCCGATTTTAAATCCATTTTTGTAAAACCTTTCCAACGTGCGTTGTGGAATTTCCCCAAAGTTATTTAGGGAAAAAATCCCAAAATGTAAAACAAATTTATAAAAATAGTTAGGTAATTTTACCGAAAAATTTATAGGGAAATTCTCTAAACTCTGAAAAAATTACCGAAATCGTTGTGGAATTTTTCCCAAATTATTTTGGGAGAAATTCCCAAAATGTTAAACAAATTTACCGAAATAATTAGAAAATTTTACCGGAAATTTTGTAGGGGAAATTCCCAAGACTCTGAAAAAATGACCTAAACCGTTGTGAAATTTTCACAAAGTTATTTGAAAATTCCCAAAATATTTAACAAATTCACGGCAATAGCTAGGAAATTTTACCGAAAATTTTTTAGGGAAAATTCCTTTAGCTCTGGAAAAGTTACCGAATTCTTTGTGGAATTTTCCCGAAGACATTGATAAAAGAATTACCGCATTGTCGGGTGTATTGCGTTCCGAACATTTTTGTTGATTTTCCCGAAAAATTGTTTACACTGACACACGTTGAGTGATGAGAACACATGTGTTTTCAGTAATCAACGTATGACACGCTCCACAGCTAGCGTTGGGAACTTCTTGACTTAAAATGCGGTCACGGTATACTAAAGTGGAAATAACACCGTCCTATCTTGTGAAAATAAAACCCTTAGTACCTGAATTAAGCCCTGATGATCCGAGGAAAGCAAAAGTTTGTCCCTTTGACAAGAACTGCTCTTCTACATTTCTGTAAAAATTTCCATGCATTTTTTTGTCGAGTAACTGTTGGTGAAAGTTTTTATGCTCTGCTTTTCTCACTTCAGCTTTTAGAAGTCAGGCATCTAGATGGAGTGATGCACTATTTCACTTCTGATGCTAAAATTCAGGCCAAGGGTTTCGGCCGCCTGCTCCGCGGCTTTGTGAAGAAACGCTCCGTTACCAATAATCTCGTGGTTCCTGACCATTTTTAGGATAGGATCTCTTCCATTTGCAACGATGTAAGCTGTACCCAGAACAATTTGGTTATAAAGACATTGGAGACTCATAACTCCGCGTCCGCCTTGACAACGTGAGATATACAATTGCGAAACGGAAGAATTGATATGAAAGCTCTTATGCATATGCATGATCTTACGCGTAGCGATATCAAGAACAGCAAGCTCGTTCTTCGTCCATTAAGCCACCCCAAATGAGTAGAGCAGAACTGGGACGGCAAGCATGATAGTCGCATATGCCTTTTTTAATGCCGACAGGCTTGAAGACCAAATCTGTCGAAGAATATGCTTGTACCTGTTTCGGAGACTCCTTAATAGATGTTACGTCCTGAATGCGGCTTTGAGGCACGCTCAGCTATGCATAGTTTTTCCCTGTGTTAAGATGTCTGATAACACTTACATCCATAAGCTCAGGGTCCTTGGGAACGCCAGCAATCATTCCTTTTTTCAGATGAATCTTAGCACACTTTTCCAATTAAGTCCATACCAATCTTTCCAGTGTACCCCTTGATGATATTTAAAGCAGATTAAAGTTTGCTTGAACCAGAAGCATATATCTTCAGGTCATCCATATAAAATACATGAGTGACCTTATGCTCACGTTGATAAGTGCCGCCGCAGAGGTATCCAGGAGAATTGCGTAGCGCGAGAGATAGAGGCAAAAGTGTGATGCAAAAGAGTAAAGGACTCATGGTATCGCCCTGAAAGACACCTCTCTTTAAGGTGACGTTGTTCGTTGTCACACGATAATTTCCAGATAAGATAGTGAATATAGTTTTCTAAAAAGGCATTAATCGCTCTTTGCATCTTACTATATCTGGATGAACTTTCAAGCTTTTCAACAGATAGATGATGAGTCTATGAGAGGTTGAGTCGAATTCTTTGCGGTAGTCAATCTAGGCCATTGACATGATACGCTGATGGGCTGCTGCGTCTTTGCAGATGCACGAATAACAAGGCTCGAAAAAAGGTGTAGTACCTTTTTTCGAGCCTTGTTATTCGTACATTTTGCTCCATGTAGGCTCAATTATTTGAAAAATCTTGTCGTTTACGACAGTTGTAAAGATCTTATACAGTATGTATGAACAAAATAATTGGGCTGTAGTTTTCTGGATTAGACAAGTCTCTTTTTTTTGGTAGAAGTATAGTGCGTATCAATGCCAGCTACTGCAGAATGGGCGTTTCCGATTTTAAATATGACGTATCTTTCTTGAACTGTAGTATTTTCGAGATCTTGTATTCCTCTCTCTAAAAAGTCTCTACTGCGTTGCGCTTGGGTGGGTTTTTGACAAAAACCGGGAGATCGCTGAAGAGGCACGATGGGTCAGCGAGAAACTGTTGATTCTCCCATGCCAAATTGTCAGCAGCTTTGACTTGTTCGGTGTATGATGGTAGATTCTCAGTTCTTGGACAAACTTACGAACCCTTTCTGTGAACGGTCTACTAGATGTTATGTAGTCAATCACACACTGAACACGGGACGCATTCTGTCTTGCCCATCCGAACATCTTTTTCAGTTAATGCAAGCGCCTTTTGGTCTTCTGATCCATCGTCGGTCTTAGCCTTCGATTTGGATCAGCCAAAGCTCTCGCAGCACCATAAACTGAACAATGAATGGTCCAGA
>JAUELO010000274.1:9041736-9058557 GCA_032357855.1 Amphibolips quercusostensackenii | reverse complement strand
TTTTTAGTTGAAATATCTAGTATTACATTTTTCGTTGATAATTAATTCATCTTCTTTGGTTGAATTATTTTTAATTTACAATAAAAATATGATTTTTTTAAATATTAACTACTGCATTTTTGGTTGAGAATTCATCTTTTTTATTAATCATGGAGTAATAGTAAGGAGACCAAACAGTGTGTCAGAAATTTGGTCGCCATTTTTCCGGACATAGTTCGGGGAGGACGTACGCTGAATTGTAAAGTTTCGCCTCGTTTAGAGTGGAATATCATTCACAAAAACACAATGTCTCATCTCACAACTAAACACTCGCAGCTGTCAGCTCTCAGCTCTCGCAGATATTCCACTCAAAACGAAGCGAAACTTTACAGTTCAGCGTACGCACTCCCCCGAACTGTGTCCGAAAATTCGAGGGTTATTTTTCATTCTTTTTTTTTTGAAAAATCATCTTTTTAAGTTAAAGATGCTTAAAGGTTCAACTATATGGCATTAAATGCAACTGCTTATCAGATCTTTTAATTTATTTATTTTGTTTAAAATTCATTTTGTAGGTTAAAAATTGAACTATTTTGTTAAAAATTTAACTGATTTGTTGAAATTTCGGATTGAAAAGTTATTTTTTATGGTAGGAAAGTCACCTTTTCCGGTTGAAATAAATAAATGTGATATTTTTAAATTTAGAACTGAATTTTTTTTATTGTGTTTATAAAAGATTCTATATAAAAAATGTTACAGGATTAAAATTCTGGTCTTTGAATATTAATGTTCAGGGTAAATGAAAAATTGATAACGAAAAAATCGGAGAGTTTTGGGAATAAGGTTTCGCTGCCATCCTGTATTTAGTGTAAGGCGCTAATTGATAAAATTGATAAGATAAAATAATTGATAAAAATCCTAAAAATATCAAATGTCCTTGTCTGTAAAAAATACCAAATTTGCCCTCCTTCAAATTAATAGAAATTTCAGAACGTTAAATATCTTGGGTCACATGAAATTTTAGAAGTTAACATTTATTATCCTTTTTTTTCTAGGTGGGGGCAGTGGCATAGACTTATAATATTAAATGGCACAATTTGTACATAGTATAATAACATTATACTGTGTAAAATTTTTACATAAATCATAAAATAGGCAATAAATAGTAAATAATAAATAATAAATACAGGTGTAAAATTCATATTACCAAAGATTTCAGAAAGATTTTAAATATTTTGCAAAGCCTTCAAAAGATTTCAATGATTTCACAAAGATTCACAAAATTTTGTTAAAATTTTAGGTAGATTTCAAAGATTGCTTTAAGATTTTAAGAATTTCCCAAAGATTTCGCAAATTTTTTGAAGGTTTCGTAAAGACTACCGATAGATGTTAAATATTTCATTCAGATTTCAATAATTTCCCAAGGATTTCAAATATTTCGCAAAGATTTCAAATATTTGGCACAGATTTGGGATAGATTTATAAGATTACACAAAGACTACAATGAACTTCCAAAGATGGCACAAAATTTCTCAAATATTACCAAATATTTCAAAAATATTTTTAATATTTCACAAAGATTTCAACAATTTCTCGGAGATTTCAAAAATTTCACAAAACTTTTGCAAATATTTCTGATAGATTCAAAAGATTTCACACATACTTTGATTACTTTACAAAGATTTCCGATAGATTTCAAAGAGTGCACAAAAATTTTAATGATTTCGCAAAGATTTAAAATATTTAGCAAAGTTTTCGGATAGATATAAAAGATTTCACGAAGACTGCAATGGATTTCCCAAAAATTTCACAAAGATTTTAATAATTTCACAAATATTGTGAAATATTTTTTAAATGTTTTAAATATTTCGTAAATGTTTCCGAAGATTTTAGAAAGATTTAATGATTTCTTCAAGATCTCACAAAGATTTTAAATATTTCACACAAATTATAGATAGATAGATTTCAATGAGTGCAAAAAGATTTCAATGATTTCTTAGATTTCAAAGATTTTATTTATTTCAATAATTTCACAAATATTATCAAATATTTTGAAAAGATTTTCAAAGATATCAGAAAGATATTACAAACATTTGAATGATTTTCTGAAAATTTCAAAGATTTCACCAAGATTTCAATTTCACAAAAATTTCAAATATTTCGCAAATTTTTCCAAAGATTTCACAAATATTTCTATGATTTTCTTAAGATTTCACAAAGATTTCAAATGTTTCGCAAAGATTTTATATATTATTTTTATTACAATATTTATTACAAATATTATCAAATATTTTATATATTTCGCAAATATTTCCAAATATTTCATAAAAATTTCAAAGATTTGGTAAAGATTTCAAATATTTAACATAGATTTCAGGTAGATTTTAAACATTGCACGAAGATTTCAATGCTTTCCCAAAGATTTCATAAAGATTTTTAAAATTACGGATAGATTAAAAAGATTTCACAAAGACTTCAATGATTTACCAAAGATTCCAATAATTTGACAAATATTACCAAATGTTTCAAATATTTTGCAAAGATTTCGAAAGAGACCAGAAAGATTTTACAAATATTTCAATGATTTTTCATAGATTTCACAAATAATTCCAAGATTTCACAAAGATTTCGGATAGATTTAAAATATTTCATAAAAATTTCAGATATATTGAAAAGAGTACACAAAGATATCAGTGATTTCCCAAAAATTTCGCAAAGATTTCAATCATTTCAGAAATATGCTCAGATTTTCAAAAAAATATTTCAAATATGTCGCAAAGATTTCTAAAGATTTCAGAAAGATTTTAATAATTTCCCAAAGTTTTCAAAGATTTTATAAAGATTTAAAATATTTCGCAAATATTTCAAATAGATTTCAAAGATTGCACAAAGATTTAAATGATTTCTCAAAGATTTCATAAAATTTTTAAAGATTTCACAAAGACTTCAATGATTTCAATAATTTCACAAATATTACTAAATATTTCAAATATTTTGAAAAGATATGCAAAGGTTTGAGAAAGATTTCGCAAACATTTTAATGATTTTCTAAGGATTTCAAATATTTCGCAGATTTTGGATAATTTAAAAGATTTCAATTATTTCTCAAAAATTTCAAATAGATTTAAAAGAGTGCACAAAGATTTCAGTGATTAATTTCTAAGAATTTCACAAATATCAAATATTTTGCAAAGATTTCACAAATATTTCAATGATTTCCCAAAGATTTCAAAAAGATAAAAAATATTTCGCAAAGAGTTTAGATAGATTTAAAAGATTGTAAAAAGATTGCAATGATTTTCCAAATATTTTAATAATTTCACAAATATTACGTCAAATATTTCGCACAGATTTCAAATATTTCAAATATTTTGAAAAGATTTTGGATAGATTAATATTTCACAAATACTTCGATTATTTCACAAAGATTTCAGGTAGATTTTTGAAAAAATTCAAACGGTCTGATGAATGTAATCATTCTCGATTTCAGAGGGGGTCAAATCAATACCTTGCCGCAATACTTTTGAAAATTTTACTTTCAACACCTTATATCTCTCGAACGAAGTGACCACAATGGATGTTCTTTGAACGAGATTAAAGCTTATCAAATGCGCAATAAGGGAAAAGTATAGAGAAAAGTTTTCCCGAATTTCCCAACCTGGAACATACGGGAAAAGTTCCGTCATTTTTTGACAAAAATTACAAAATTGTACTAAAACTATAAAAAAAAGTTATGTTTAGTGTAAGACATCATATTTTATAGATTTTTTAATGCTGAATTTAAATCTGACAGGGAAAATATCGTAGCGTATTTCCTTTCCGATAACAATGCTGTTAAGTATGAAAAATCCAATATGGAGAGCTGCAAGTCGGAAACATGATGGTAACTTAACGAAGTTTATTATATTTAGGTTTTTAGGGTCGCTGAATCCAAGTCTGACGTCAGAATTTCAAAATAAAGAATAGCAGATCCAATATGGCGGAACAAATGTTTTGAAAAATTTAGGAAAATTGACAAAATTGTCCATATTGACGTTTTCGAGGGCTCTAAATCCAAATCTGACGTCAGAATTTCAAAATAAAAAATGGCTGATATAATATGGAGGAACAAAATTTGGAAAAATTTAGGCAACTTTACAAAGTTGTGGATATTTACATTTTCAAGGTCGCTGAATCCAAATCTGGCATCAGAGGTCAAAAATTAAAAATGGCGTATCCAATATGGCGGAACAAATATTGAGAAAATTTTATTTTAACTAGTATTGCATGAATAAAATTGTAGTTACAGACACGTCACAATAAATCGACATATGTCCGAATCTCAATTACTTATTTTCTCCAATAATCAATCTTCATCACTTTTAATTTATATCATCGCTTAAATTTCTATTACTCAGGGAACTCGCATCACTTTCGTCATTCTATTCTTCCATATTTACACTGAAAACATATTTTTAAGGAATTATCACAAAATGAATGTTATCACAAAAGATTTTTTTTTGTTTCAAACATAATCCTGTCACCGCGAACATAATCTTTAATGACAAACTTCAGGAAATAATGTGACAAATGCATTTTATTTTTCGATTTTTGTTTCATTAAATCCGGCCTATCTTTTTTAATTTTTAAATTTTAGTGTCGGATTTGGATTCAGCGACCTCGAAAACGTAAATATGACTTATTTTGTAAAGTTGCACAAATTTTTCTCATTTTTGTTCCGCTATATTGGATCCGAAATTTTTTATTTTAAAATTCTAATGTCATATTTGGATTCATCGACCTTGAAAACGTAAATAGGAACAATTTTTTAAAGTTGCCTACATTTTTCCAAATTTTGTACCTCCATATTGGATCAGCCATTCTTTATTTTAAAATTCTGACGTCAGATTCGAAATCAGCGCCATTCATTAATTCTTAATCTTCGTTAAGTTACCATCATGTTTCCGACTTGTATCTCTCCATATTGGATTTTTCATATTTAACCGCATTTTCCTCGGAAAGGAAATGCGCTACGCTAATTTTTTTGGCAGATTTAAATTCACCTTTAAAAAATCTATAAAATATGATGTCTTGCACAAAAAAAAACTTTTTTTTTGTAGTTCTAGTACAATTTTGTAATTTTTATCAAAAAATGATGGACTTCACTGCATTTTCCAGGTTTGGAAATTCCGGAAAACTTATCTCCATAATTTTCCCTTATTGTGCATTTAATAAGCTTTAATCTCGTTTCAAGAACATCAATCTTGGTCAATACGTTCGAGAGATATTAGGTTTTGAAAGTAAATTTTGCAAAATAGTCCACTGTGCGCCGCCTCTGTTACATATAAAGCTGCATTAGGCCGTCGTTTAGGACGTATGTACTCATTTTTTATTCATCTTTCAGGTTCCAGTAAGTCCAACAGAACACACACCATCAAACAGAATTCTTTTGCGGACCCAGTCATTAGGCAGTGTTGAGACCTGGCACCCGGGTCACGATTTAAGCGACAGAGATCAAACCGACATGAATCGCAAAGGGAAAGAAAAGGAATGGTACGAAACTGCTTTAGATTCTGGCTGCAGTCCCAGTACAGTTTCAGTTGCTGGATCTTTTGCTCCAACTCTCTCTCGAAGAGCGTCGCAAAATAATCCACCTCCACCACCACCCCCGATACCAATTCCAATCCGAGAACCAGTAAAAGTTGAGCCGACAATAAATCGCCGATTGAGAGAATTGCCTGTGGAGGAGCCTCAGTGTATTCCGATATCTTCGAATATTTACCACGAACGACCGAAAGTACTCGAAATTCCCGCTGAATCGAATCCCTCCCAAGAGAATGGAAATGACCCCATTTTGAGCTTTAATTCCCCAACGAATCATACAGTTGTTCAGCAGGGAAAGTATCAACCTTATCGAGAAGTTACGAAACCTTTTGAGATGTCCGATTTTTATAAGTATTCGACCAAGTTCCGTAAAAGGAATGAAGCCGCTTCTGGGGTGAGTCCTAGTAGCGTGAGTGAGACGATTTCGAGCCATAATCCTGTTAATGATCAACGAAGGGTTAGTCCAGTACAAACAAATAATTATCAGCCTCAGAGAAAACCTCAACCCTACGTTTTGAGGTAATTTGCAATTTTTGGACTAAGCTAATGTTTTTTATTATTAGCTTGTCGAATTTCGGATCGAAATGAGTTTAAATTTAATGTAAAAGAGCTTAGGGATCATCTGTAAATTACGTAATACGTCTTTCGACAATTTTTTACCAGGAAAAACCGTGAAATGACAGTACATTTATTTTTTTACCGGGAATTTGATCAATTTTTAGAAGAAAAATCTATGGAGTCTTTTGAAATATCACAAATTTCGTAACGCATGATGTAATGCAATTTAAAATGAGTTAGATTTCTTTTTTTTTTAATTTCATATCAATTGTTAACTTTTTATATTTAAAAGTTAGTTTACAATGCAGGATTCTAAACAATTTTTTTTGAAAACTTTCCATTGCAGTTCTTCATTATGAACCGTACGTTTTCAATTTAAAGAATTTTAAAATGCAGTTTTGAAGACTTAAACAATTAAAAATGAAAGGTATTTGAAATTGAAATTTTTATATGAAAAAGTTTTTGAGTTGATCAACTGTAATTATACATTAATTCATGATTTTTAAAATTAAACTACAGTTCAAGTATCAAAGAGTATTAAATTAGAATATTAAATAAATTTGCAAGATTTAAAGTTTTACTTTATGAATAATTTTCAATTTAAAAATAATTTCAAATACATTTATGAATAAACACTTTTATTAAATTGCAAATCCTATTCAAATATTGTTTCAGTCTAAATATTCCATTTTTAATCCATTCAATTAAGAAAAATTATTGAGAAAAAGAACAATTTTTTTTAATTTAGCAGTATTGGAATATTTTTATTAAAAACTAAATAATTTAAAACTTAACTTTTTAAAATAGAAAGCCTTAAATCGTTAAAATTTCAGAAAGCTAAATTGCAACTCTGAATGTTGCAATTTTAATTGTTCTATTTGCATATTTTTAACTTTTAAATTAAATTGTTGAATTTCGATGTATAAATAACAATTATTAATTTTAGAAAATTCGAGTAAGTATAAGAGATATTTAGATGTTTCAAAAAGATTCAAACTTAATTAAAAACTTAAAAAGATTAAAAAATTTAAAACAAATTGTAGATTTCAAAATAAAATTTTTAAGTCTTTTCGGATATTAAAAGGTTTTTAGATTTTTTAAATTTTCTTATGAATAAATAACAATTGAACAATTATTATTTTAGAAAAAATTTGAGTAAGTTTAAAAGATATTTAAATGTTTTGAGAAGATTGAAAAATAATTTAAAATTTTTTAGAACGAACTGTGTAGGTTCATCGAAAATATTTGTGCTATGATCACCGAATTTCGGTGAACCTTATCACGGTTAAAAAAAAATTAAGGTAAGAAGATATAGATTTTTGAAGATTTAAAATAAAAAATTTAGAAGGTTTTTAAGCATTTTGAAAGGTTTCAAAAGAATAACCAAATTATATTAAGATTCCTAGGAAAATTGAAAATGTTTTTTTTCTGTTTATTCGTAAAAATTCCTTTGAAGAGAATATTTGAAAAGATTTACAAAATTACCAAAAAAGAAACTGCAAGATTTTCAGGAAATCTTTTTATTTTTTCAGGATTTTGAAAATATTTTAGGAAAAATTTGAATAACTTTTAAAGATATTTAGAAAGTTTTTAAATTTTTTAAAAAAATAATTTAAAATTGAAAAGATTCCCAAAATTTTAAAACAAATGTAGATTTATGAAGATTCTTAAATAAAATTTTAATGCTTTTCAAGGATTTTGAAAGGCTTCAAGATAATAAAATTTTTTTCTTAAGATATTTGGTAAAATTTCAAATGAGTTTTTGTATTTAAAAATAATTTTAAGAAAATATTTAAAAAGATTTAAAAAAAAAACAAGTTTTGGTGTATAAATAAGAATTGAACAAATATTAATTAGTTATGACTCAAAATAAATATAATTCACCTTCTAATATAAAAAATTTTAATCGTTCAATTTTTAGTATTTAGAACTTAAAATTGTGTAAAATGATATAATTTTAAAATTTTTTTAATTTGTTGATTCATTCTTCAATTTAGAGTATCAAAAACGTCAATGTGGATTTATTTATTTTTTAAATATCTGAATTATATAATTTATAAAAATTGGAAGTTTTGCAGTGTAAATTATTGAGCGTTTGAATTAAAAATTTTTTATTTTTATTCTTTAAAGTTTAAAATTCAAAAAAGTTCGAATCTTTTGAAATACTTTTATATCTTTAATATGTCTTGAAATCTATTAGAATTCCTTGGAATCTTTAAAATTATCCTAAAACCTTATAGGTCCTGTAAAAATCCTTTCAGATTCATTAAAGCCTCACAAAGCTTTTTTTTAATCCCTTCAAATCATCCAAATCCTTGGAAATTCCTTGAAATTTTTAAAATCTTTTGAAACTGCTTAAAATTTTGGAAAGCTCTTGAAAATTTCTTGTGGGAAATTTGTTGGAAGCTTGTGAAGTATCTTAAAATTATTTTAAATCTCTTGAAGTCTATTTAAATTCTTTGGTATCTTTTAAAATATCCTAAAATCTCTGAATTTTTTGTTATATTTTTAAAAATTTGAAAACTCTTTAAACTTCTGAAACCTTTCAATTTTTGTGAATAACTTCTTTGAAATTTCGTAAAATATTATAAGATCCTTTGAAATTCTATCAAATCTGATGATACTCCTTGAAATCCTTTGAAATTTTCCAAGTTCTGTGAAATCCTTTGAGATACAAAAATATCAAAATACCTTATTCAGAGTCTTTGAAATTCTTTCAAATTACTGAAATCCTTTGAAATCTTATAAAACCCTTTAAAATATTTGGAAATCCTTTGAAATCCTGGAAATTTCATTAAAATACCTTATTGAAAGACTTATAATCCATCAAAATTACTGATAACGTCGGAAGTCTTTTTAAGCTCGTTAAAATCTCTTGAAAATGTCTTGAAATGATTAAAAATATCCTAAATCTTTATAGATCTGGTAACATCCTTCAAATTCATTAAAGACACGTGCGATTTTTATAAATCCCTTTAAGTCATTGAAATCCTTGGAAATTCCTTGAAATTTATAAAATCCTTTTATATATTTTCCTTGGAATCTTTTAAAATATCCTAAAATCTTTGAAATTCTTTAAAATCTTTGTAGACACCTTGAAATCTTTGAAATTCTTTTAATTCTTCTGAATAATTTCTTTGAAATATCATTGAAGTTCTATGAAATTCTTTAAAATTAATGAAATCCTTTGAAGTTTTTTGAGACCGTTTAACATTTTGTAAAGCTCTTGAAAGTTTCTTGTTGACCATTTCTTGGGATTTTATTTATTACCTTTCAAAACCTTTGAAATCTCTTGAAACCTATTAAAATTCCTTGGAATTTTTTTTAATATTCTAAAATCTTTGAAATTATATAAAATATTGTAAAATTCCTTGAAATCTTGGAAATCCTTTAATTCTTTTAAATAATTTTTTTGAAATTTTATTAACATTTTATTAAATCTCTTGAAATTCCGTAAAATTATATAAAATGTGATGATGTTCCTTAAAATCCCTTAAAATTTTCGAAGTTCTGTGAAGTCCTTTAAACTGACATAAATTCTCTGAAATCGCTTGAAATATTTTCAAATATCTTAGCTTAATCCGATAAACTTACAAAATTTTGAATGATTTTGCGGGTAATAGTAATCTCAAAAATTGTGAAAAAAATTTGTTCTTATGGATATTTTTTACAGAATGATGGAAAAAAATAAAGTTACTAATCTAATTATACAGATATGAAGTTTTAATAACATTATTATAATCTTTTATTGTAAAGTTACAAAATTTTAACGTTATATACTATAATTTTGGATAGATGCATTTCCTGTGATGTTGATTTTTTTAAATGTTACGGTACATTTTCCCGAGCAACCTCCCTCCAAATATGTTACGTAATTTATGGATGACCTCGTGTCTAATATTGAAATCGAGCCAAAGAGGTTTTTCTCCATTTAAAACTGTTGACAAAA
Source organism: Amphibolips quercusostensackenii (assembly GCA_032357855.1). NCBI lineage: Eukaryota > Metazoa > Arthropoda > Insecta > Hymenoptera > Cynipidae > Amphibolips > Amphibolips quercusostensackenii. Next base: position 9,048,491 of record JAUELO010000274.1, on the reverse strand, counting down.
AGTACAATGGGGTTGTTGCCTAAATTTTAAATAATATATTTTTTAAATATTGCATACAATTCTAAAAAGTTTCGTACATTTACACATTTTTGAATACTTCTAAGAAAAGAAATATTAAAAAAATAGTATCGACCATATTAAATCCCCCATCACATGGCCCAATCAGAAAGCCCCATCTTTCCACAAAAAAGTTAAAAAGTGTTTTTTTTTAAACATTAAAAAAATATATTAAAATCTTTTTTTTTAAAACTTTGCTTAAGTAATTATATTCAATTTTTAGTGCTCTTTTAATCTTACTAAGAAAACAAATATTTGAAAATATGCAACAATCCTATTGAGGAATGGAATTTTGTTATATGTCAGGTCGGCAAATTAATGGCCTTAACATGCATTGTTCAGAGAAACAACTTTATATTTTTTTAGTCAGCGTTCTTTATTAAAGTTTATAGGATTTAGTAGTTACAAGATGATTTTTCCAGTGCCTTTGTACGGTAACATTTATTACTGGGAGCCAAAGACTGGGTATCAAGCACTGTTTTATGATATTTATTGAGACTCAAACAAGATAATTTATATACTTTATCTACTTAAAGCTTATTAAATTTAGAAATCTAGGGCGTATTTTTTACACTGCGTTTTTACTTCGTGTGTTCTACATTATTACGAAGAAATTTGTTATATGAACTCAACATAAGTGCCTTCCTTGTGCCCTATTTTATGTGAAAGTGCCTTCTACGAGAATTGTAAACTGAAAAAAAAGGAAAAGAATAAGGTATTTTTACGAGAAATTGTACTTTTCTATTATCCTATATTTTGGAAAATAGCTAACTTTAATTTCAATTAATTTGTTTTACATGATTCTTCAGATGCATCATTTGTAATGTACAATTGTACGCGAGATTAATATGCTTTTTTTAATTAGACGTTTATTCTATAATATGTAGATTCGATATTGACTCTATTATTTTTTACGAGCGTACTTTTTAGTAGAGAGCAAAGCTTCGCTTAAGATATTCAATTAAGTCTTCGTTCAATAAAAGAAGAGCTTACTTTAATTACTGAATATAATTTTAAATTAAGTTCGCAGGATGACATTTGTATTCAGGGTGGACGCTGGATCGGGAAACCGGGAAGTATGACTGGAAAAGCGGGAAATGGCAGTGAATTTATTTTTTGACCGGGAATTTTATCAATTTTTAGAAAAAAAATCGATCCAATTACTTGAAATATCACCAATTTCATCTAATATGATGATATAACGCAATTTAAAATAAGTTTAATTATTAGCTTTTTCAACTATGAAATCTCTTACTATCAAAATGCACTTTTAAAGACTTACACGTCTTAAGCAATTAAAAATGAATAGCGTTTGAAATTCAGAGTTTTGGACGAAAAACTTTTCAAGTTGAACAATAATTGATGTTACAGGATGATTCTGAATCTGGTAAAAAATAAATAATTTACAGATTTTTACGCTAAAAATTAAACTGTTTCAATTCGAAAGCCTTGGTAATTAAACAAATACAAACGTCCGATTGAAACTGTATAAACTATTTTGAATTTTAAAATAATCAATAGATTAATAATAAAACGCTTTCATTAAATTTCAAAACATTCAAATGCTTTAGTCTAAAATATTAAATTTTAACCCATTGAATTTGAACAGTTTTATTTAAAAAAAGGAACAATTTTTTGGTATTTAACAATGTTTAACTGTTTATTTGAAATGAGCTTATTTAAAAAGATAAATTTAAAAATTAAATATTCAAAATTAAATAATATAAAACTGATTTTTTCAAACAGAAAGCCTTGAATGGTTAAAATTTCAGAGAGCTAGATTTAAACTTTAAACGCTAAAATTTTAAATCTTCTATTTAAACAATTTTTTATTTGTAAGTGAAATTGTTGAATTTTCATTCATAACTAACAGTGGAACATTTATTTTTTTAGAAGAAATGTAAGTTCAAAACATATTTAGAAGGTTTGAACCGATTGAAACTTAATTTAAAACTTGAAAATATTTCAAAATATTTCTAAGAGACTATATATTTTTGAAGATTTCGAAATAAAATTTTGAATCTTTTTGAGGATTTTAAAAGGTTTCGGATAATAAAAAAATTAGTTTGAGATTCCTGGAAAATTTTGAAACGATTTTTTATTTTGGAAAATTAATTTTAACAGAATATTTTGAAGGATTTCAAAAGGAAAGCAAAAATTTGATAAGTAAAAATTGAAAAATTATTAATTGAGAAAAATTCGAGTAAGTTTAAGAGATACTTAAAAGTTTTGAAAAGATTCAAAATTAATTTAAAACTGGAAAAGATCTGAAAAAATTGTAAAGAAAATGTAGATTTTGGAAGATTTCGAACAAAATATTTATTAGCTTTTCAAGCATTTGGAAAGGTTTCAAAAGAATAAACAATTTTTAGTAAGATTCTTAGGAAAATTGAAAATTATTTTTAATTTTAAAAAGTTAATTTAAAGGACATATTAAAAAAGGTTTCAAAATATTTGCAAAATTGTAAAAAATATAATTTTGTAGGATAGGAAAAATTTGAATAATTTTTAAAGATATTTATAGGTCTTGAAACAGTTTTGAAAATAATTAAAAATTTGAAATTATTCCAAAAAATGTAAGACTACATGTACATTTCTGAAGATCTTGAAATAAATTTTTAAAGATTTAAGAATCTTAAAAGGTTTAAAGATAGTAACAAAATTTTCTTATGATTTCTAGAAAAACTCAAAGTGGTTTTTTATTTTTTTTTAATAACAATTTTAAAAGAATATTCTAAAAGATTTCAAAATAAATATTGGTGTTTAAATAACCGTTGAACAGTTATTAATCTGTAACGGCTTTAAATTAAAATAATTTAACTTCTAAATTAAAAAGTGTTTAGTTAAAAACCAATTGTTTTTTTATTTTAAATTTTTCTAACATAAAATTTCTTAGACTGATATAATTTTAAAAATTTACAAATTTATTGATTCATTGTTTAATTTAGAGTACTGAAATTGATAGCGTGGATTAATATTTTTTGTTTGAATCTTTTAACTTCACAATCTATAAAACTTTTAAAAAATTTATTTTGCAGTTTAACGGAGTTTAATTTTAAATTGTTCAATTGAAAAGTATTATAAGTTTTCATTTTGTACGTGAAAATTATTGAGCATTTGAATTAAAAAATGTTTCAGCTTTAATTTAAAAGTTTAAAATTAAGTAAAGTTCCACTCTGAGTTTTAATTTGCAGTTCAGTTTTTATAACTTCAAATGAACCGTGAAAAAGTTTTGTGAACCAGGAAAAACCGAGAATTTTTTTCCTCGAATTAAATGTCCACCCTGGTATTGTCAGATAAAATTGTATTTAAGATTTTGCAATTAATGCAAGTATTTTTTTATAGCAAAACACGATGAAATGCTTCGCGAAAAGCAAATATAATGTACCTTATTAGGAGTGTGATCGCTTTTAGGATATGATTGACATAATTTAAGACAGACTGTATTGACTTGATTATTGATTGTCACGTTTCGAAAATGAAAATATATTATCTACAAGGAAAACTCAGCAATTTTGAAGTTTTCATAAACATCGTATTTCCAGTCTTAACATTTATTATTTGTAGGTTAATGTCGAAAACTGTTGAAAAACCCGACTGAACTTGGTATGCGGTTTTCTGCAGTTTTCCTCTCCCCTGGCCAAAGCTTTTAGAGTATTTTTAAAGATTCCTAGGGATCTGAAAGGATTTTAGAGTTTCAGAGGTTTTAAAGTATTTTTAAAGATTTCCAGGGATTTCAGAGAATTTCAAAGATTTCAAGGGATTCTAAGAGATTTTATGAAGTTTTATCTGATTTCAGAGGATTTCAAAGCAGGGTAACCGTTGGTCAGAGAAATATTGAAAATCAGGGAAAAGTCAGGGATTTAAAAAAAAATCTTGCAAAAGTCATGATATGTTTATAAGAGGCAATTAATAAATTTTCAAGGATGATAAATTAACAATTGTTTTTTTTTTTTTAAATTGTTTAATTCCGTTTATGAAAGATTCTGTATTAAAAAAGTTACAAGATTAAGATTCGGGTCTTTAGATATAAATGGTCAATATTTTTAGTTAAAAATTGTATTATTTGGTTAAAAATTCAACAAATTTGTTAAAAAGTTATCCTTTTTCGTTCAAAATGCAAATATTTTTTTGAAAATTCGGCTTTTTGGTTTGAAAATTCATCTGTTTTAGTAGACATTTTTTTTCTAAAAATGCAACATTTTTGTTGAAAATTAATCTTCTTTGTTGAGGATTCAACTTTTTTTATTAAGATTTATCGTCTTAGTTGAAAATTCATCCCTGGTTGAAAGTTCTTGTTCTTTTTTTGGTTAAAATTTAATTTTTTTTTAAGTGATAACTATTCCAATCGCAGATTCATCATTTTAGTTGAAAATTCTCTTTGGTTGAAAGCAGTTTAATTATTTTGTTGAAAATTAATCTTTTTTAATTAGAAATTGATCTTTTTTTAATTCACAATTTAACTACTTGGGTAAAATTTCAACTGTTTTGTTAAAATTTAATTCTTTTGATTAAGGTTTATCTCTTTGGTTAAAAATGTAACAATTTTGTTGAAAATTCGTTTTCTTTTTTGGTTTGAAATTAATTTTTTCAATTCAAAATTTAACTATTCTATTTTTGGTGGAAATTAATGTATTTTGTTGAAAATTCATTCTTTTCGGTAGAAAATTAATCTTCATTCATAATTCATTTTTTTTCTTGAATATTCAACAGTTTGCTATTTTCTCTCTCTCTAGACTAAGAAATCTTTCTTAGCTAAAAAAGCTTTCTCAGCTATTTTTGATTAAAAATTAAAATCTTCTTTGGTTAAAATATCAATAACAAAATTTTCCCTATAAAATTTATCTTTTTTGTAATGAAAATTTAATTACTTCTTTCGAAATTCAACTTTCTTGTTAAAAATTGCTTTTTTTTATTGAAGATTCATAATTTTAATTGAAAATTCATCTCTTTGGTTGAAAAATGATCTATTTTGTTGCAAATTTGTTTTTTCTTTAGCTGAAAATTAATTTTTTCTTTTACCGAAAAATAAACTTTTCCAGATGAGATTTTAACTATCATGTTGATTTTTTTTTGGTTAAAAAGTCGTTTTTTTTCAATTGAAAATGTAACTATTCTAGTTGAATATTTTATCATATTAGTTACAAATTCATCTCTGGTCGAAAATGCGATTATTCTAGTTTGATTGATCATTTTAGTTGAAAATTCATCTTTTTGGTTTAAAACTAAAATACTCCAGTTGAAGATTCATTTTTCAGTTGAAAATTCATCACTTTGTTTGAAAATGTAACTATTTTCTTGAAAATTATTTTTTTGTTTTGAAAATTAGTTCCTTTTTCGGTTGAAAATTAGTTTTTTAAACTGAAAATTTAATTATTCTGATTAAATATTCCATCATTTTAGTTGAAAATTCATATTTTTGGTCAAACATTAATTTTTTTTTAATGAAAATTTTACTATTCATTTTTTGGTTGACAATAGATCTTTTTTTAGTGGAAAATATATTTACTCAATAAAAAATTTATCTTTTTGATTTAAAATTTAACTCTTCTAGTTGAGGATTCATCGTTTTAGTTGAAGATTCATCAGCTTTGTTCAAAATGAATTTTTCAATTGCAAATTTAACTATGCCATTTTTGGTTGAAAATTAATATTTTTTAGTTCAAAATTGAACTATTCGGTTTAAAAAATTGTTTTTTTTCAGTTGAAAATTCATGTATTTTGTTGAAAATTTAACACTAGGTAATTTTTTTGATAGTAAATTAATATTTTTTAATTCAAATTCGATTATTTCATTTTTGATACAAAAGTGATTCTTTTTAGTTTAAAAATTCACTATTTAATTGAAGGTTGATTTTTTTTATTGGAGATTTAACAGTTGTAACCATTTCGTTGAAAATTGATATATTTTGTTGAAAAATCGCCTTTTCTGGTAGAAAATTGATCTTTTTTGGAAATTCATCCTTTGGGTTGAAAATTTAAATATTCCAGGTAAATATTCATAATTTACTTGAAAATTCATATTTTTGATTGCAAATGAAACTACTTGGTTGAAAATTAAACTCTTTTGTTAAAAATACATCTTTTTGGTTTAAATTTCCACTTTTCCAAGTGAAGATTTGTCATTTTAGTTGAAAATTCATCACTTTTGCTATTTTTTTGCTTGAAAACTAATTTTTGTAGATGAAAATGAAACTATTCCATTTTTTGTACAAAAAACTGATCGATTTTAGTTCAAAATTTAACTACTTGGTTAAAAATTGATTTTTTTTAGTTCCAAATTTAACTATTTGTTTAAGAATAATTAAAAATCGTATTTTTTGGTAGAAAATTAATCTTTTTGAAAATTCAACTATTTTGTTTAAAAAATCATTTATCTTGTAAAAAATGCAATATTTTTACATTAAAAATAAGGAATTTTAAGCGGTTTAAATTGAATTTAATATAGTACCCACAATAATTTTACCTAAGTATTCACTGAATTTTAAGTATAAGAGGTATAATAATTTTTTTTTCAATTATTATTGAAAGTAATAAAATTTAGGGACAGATTAGTGAATGATTAATTATGTTTCTAGTATTAATTAATTATTAATTTTAATTATTTTATAATTATCAATTCAAACTATCGATTAATCAAATAATTATTTCATTAATCGATGGTTCTAATATATTTAAGAATATCTTGTAATATAAAT
>JAUELO010000274.1:9027407-9038749 GCA_032357855.1 Amphibolips quercusostensackenii | reverse complement strand
AATTCAGAAAACTTTGATAAATTATACTGCAAGATATGCTTAAGTGTATTAGCAACATCGAATAATTAAATAATACTAAAAACATAATTAATAATTTCTTGAACTTGTCTCTGAAAATTAGTATGGGTACTATATTAAATTAAATTTAAACAAGATAGATGAATTTTCACAAAAAAAAATTATTTTTTACCAAAAAAGACGATTTAAAAAAAATACATGAATTCTCAACCAAATATTTGAATTATGAACTAAAAAAAATTAATTTTTAACCACATAGTTGAATTTTGAACTACCAAAGATCAGCTTTCAACCAAAAAATAGAATAGTTCAATTTTCACTTAAAAAACTCCATTTTCCACTCACATAAAAAAGTCCATTGAAATGATAAATCTTCAAGTGGAATAATTTAATTTTAAATTATAAAGATGATTTTTCAACTAAAATGATGAACCTTTAACTGGAATAGTTTAATTTTCAACTAAGAACATTAATTTCTACCAAAAAAGATGAATTTTTAATAAAGTACATCGATTTCCAACTAAAAAGGATAAATTGTCAACCAAGCATTAATTTTCAGCTAAAGAAAAAACGAATTTTCAACAAAGTAGCTCATTTTTCAACTAAAGAGATGATTTTTTAATTAAAATTATGAATCTTGAAAAAAAAAATTAATTTTCAACAAAATAGTTCAACTTTCAATGAAGTAATTAAGTTTTCATTCCAAAAAAAAGATGAATTCTGAACGAAAAATGTAGTTTGATTTAACCAAAAAAGTCGAATTTTCAACATGAGTTGAATTTTCAACTAATAAAGTTTTTTCAGTCAAGAGAGCGAAAAAATGCAAGCAACCTGTTGAATTTTCAAGCAAAAAGATGATTTTTCAACCAAGAAGATTAATTTTCTACTAAAAAGAATGAATTTAAAAAAAAATTCACGAATTTTCAGTCAGATACCTGAATCTGCAATTAAAAACAACGAATCTTCAACCAAAAATAGAATAGTTAAATTTTCAGATAAAAAAATTAATTTAAAAAAAAACTAATTTTCAACAAAATAGAGAAATACAGTAATGCAAAGCTACTTTTGCAAATTACGCATTGTTATTCAATTTTATATTGCAATTAACAAAAAAAATTAAGCACGCTGTCGAAAAATTCCCTGACAATTCCACATTTTCCAGGTAGGGTAGATACCCTGAATAATATTATTGTAAATTAGACGTCTTAAACAAGAAACTTTTGAGTCTAAACACGAAAACTGTAATCATTAATTAAATACCAATGTTATTTATTTGTAAAAGTAAATTCATATTACTGGATTTATACTTGTACAAATACAACCTCTTTCTATCATTTTCACTAATCTCAGGGAAATGTTTTTTTTTTATATCAATATGGTAAATATACACTGAATTTGAAGTTCCAATGAAAATTAGAACGAAATTGTTTTAACTCATCAAATTCATCGATTTTTAGCACCAAATTAAGAAATTGATTTTTTTTTGTATTAATCATTTCTTTAGTTATTCGATAGTGTTAATACATGTAGATTTAAAAATATGCTGAATTACAAAATTCCTAAAAGCTTCATTAAGACATTACTTGTCTTTTTATAAAGTTACTTTCATAAATTAAGGAACATCGTTGTTTATTTTTATACATAAAAAGTACCATTTCTACGCAGGTAGATATTTATAAGAACGGAAAAAAACATTATAATTAACTTATAATTTTAATTTCTTATTGTATGTTAACTACCGTTGTTAATGGATTATTTCACTTTGGAATAATCCACTAGTCAAAAATCTAGGTGATGTATTTTACCAAGAATAAAACAGTAGATGTATTCTAAAGTAAAATAATCCATTACTACGGCAATTAAAATAAAATAAGCAATTTTTTTGCAAAAATGGTTTTGAGAGAACACTCACCAGTTTTTTTTTTAAATTCTATTTAAATTCTGAATAAATTCAGGGAAAATTTTGACACCAAAAGGAAAAATTTGTAGGGGAGTCAATTTAGAAACAAACGCCTTTTTTGGAGCACCCTTCACTTATTCCTTTTTTTAATGTTCCGATTTTTTAGTAAACTTAATTACCATAGAACCATTCACAGATTTATAATTAAAGGGCTTATTTAAGAATTATGTAATACTTTAGAGAGTTTCAGGGTCAGAAATGGTTTAAAAAATTCGATACTTAATATGTATTTGAATTTTTCTGTATAAAAAAAAATATTCCCGGAAAAATCTAGAGATGTCTGGAAAAAGCCTGGAATTGTCAGGTATTTTTTTCAGAATTTTAGTAGACGCCCTGTGTATTTTTTTAACGAATTTGATGGATAATAATTTAGATACTTTTTTATCAAAAGAAACATTCATTACAAAATTACATGGCTCGGATCGACTAAAAGGCTTTAAAAAAGTCGTATAAAATTACAAAGAAAGTCGCATGGAATTTCGAAAAAAGGTCACAAAAAGTCTCATCGAATTTTTAAAGATAATGTAAAAAAACATTATGAGACACTGAATGACGAAAATACTAATTTTATTTGTTTAGGAATATAGAGTACACAATTCTAATTAATTTTCAAATATTCCTTGCACAATCAAAATAAACTTTAAAGTTAAACTATTTTTTAACAATATTCATTCAGCTTGAAGGATTCTGAATCTGGGTTTAAAATATTTTTATCTCGACTATTAAACTTACCATCTTGGATTATTTTCAAATATGAGGATTTTCTAATTTACATTAATTTTGACTTTTAATAACATTGATTTCAAAGATTTTGCAAAAATTTCGAACATTTCACCAGATTTTAAAACTTTCAACAGACTTCAAGAATTTTGAAGATTTTAAATAGGTTATGAACCAAACTTCTAAGGATTTTAAAGATTTTACAAAAATTTCGAACATTTCACAAGATTTTAAAACTTTCAACAGATTTTATGAATTTTGAAGATTTTAAAAAGGATATGAACCAAACTTCTAAGGTTTCATAACATTTCAAATCTTTGAAACGATTCCAAATTTTTTTTAGAAGATTTCATAAAGATTTTAACTATTTGAATAATTTAAAACAAATAAAAAAGATTCCAAAGAGATTTAACATATATTTCAAAGAATTCATAAGGATTTAAAAAGCTTTCGAAAATTTCAAAGATTTGAGTAAGAAATACACCAAATTTCAAAACATTTAGAAGATTTTAAAAGGTTTCAACGAATTTGAGAAGATTTCAGTGATTCAAAACGAACACAAAAGATTTTACAAGCAAAGATTAAAGAAAGATTTCAAAGGTTAAATAAAATCATAAAGATTTCACGGATGTCAGATTTTACAAATTTAAAAAAATATTTCTCAAAGATTTCAGGGATTTCAAAGACTTTAAAAAGATTTAAAAATATTCCCAAAGATTTCACAAATACAACTTATGTTCGCAAAAAATTAAGAATTCGTTTACTTATGGTTCTGCTTTCTTTCGAGATTTTTGTCAAAAAAATAAATTTGATGTAAAAAAGGAGACATAGAAAAACTTGATTTCTCGACCTGTAAAATCTGGAAAGGACCTTGAATTTTGTTCCTACCCTGTAAATGGTCGAATTTTCAAACAAAGATTCTTCAACCAAATAGTTGAATTTTCAAGCCAAAAAGACGATTTTGAAAAAAAAAATAGTTAAATTATCAGCCTGAAAAGAACTTTCAATCAACAGATACAAATTTTCAACAAAGTAGTTTTCTAGTTTTAAATTTCAGATTCAAAAGTTTCATTGTTATTGAAGTTGAAATTAAGCATAGCGAACTTCTGAAAAAAAAAGAAAATGGTCGAAAATGTCGGGACGATCCGAGCCCTGAAATTGAGACCCAAATTTAAAAAATGTTTCTGATTTCTTTTTCTCATATTAAACATATAAATTTCAGGTTATTCGAGGGAACAGCGTGATCATGCTGGAGGCGATAGATCGAATATGACAGATTACAATTATTATAGTTTGTAATATAAACTCCAGGTATACAATTTTGTCAAAAGTCTAATAGCAATATTTTCTTTTCTCTTGTCAATATTTTTCGTCGCTGAAAAATCTCACCAACTCTTGAATAACTTCCTATTTTCTGTAAGTTGAATGTATAATTAAAGACGAAAATTTTTTTCTATAAAAGTTATATTGATTATTTCTCATAATACATAATTTCTGCGAAAATGCAGATTACATATATAAGCTTACGATCGGAGAAAAGGTGCACCATCGAGAAGAGCGTTCGAATTTTGAAGTGTGTGTACCAAAATTTCTTACAACTGGGTCGCGATCTCTTCGTAAAAATGTTTTGATATATATATTTTTTTTTCATTTTTTTTTTAGAGCAACACTCATGTCTACATTAGAAGTAGGACCGCTTCGCAGATGACATATATTTATATATACCACAATCTGCGAAATTACAAAGATCCAGATCATGTAACAAGTACCTTATATTTTTTATTTATCTTGCTATCTATACATGAAAATTTATTACGTTTACGTTTTGCGAATAATAGCGGTATGGTAATACGCTCGAATATGCCTTAATATAAGTAAGTTTTGGTGGAAAAGTACTACGTATTTACAATTTTAAAAAAACTACGGTTCTGCGCTTCGGTGGTTACAAACGTGAGTAGGTACGTAATATTACGACAATTTTGGTGGTGAATATAAACTACAAGCGAACAGACTTTCATGCGAAAGTTACAATTAGAGAGAATCAAAACGACAGTGTCAATTTTACTCGAGTAGTTTCCACTGTCGAGCAGGATTATAATTATTAAAATGGAAATTAATCAAATTTAATTAATTTACTCATGGCTGATGTTTGTAAAAGTTCTCAAAATTTTTAAAGATGGAAGAATTCACATTTAGAAGCCTTAAATTTGGCAGTATTTGATTGATCTCCATTTCAATAAAAATATGCTCTATGTATTATACTGTAAATATTACAATATATGTTTTTAATTTGTCCTAAACCCTCGGGACGCACTGCGTATTTTTACAGATCTTTACGCAAATCCCGATTTCAAATCTGATTAAAGTTGCAGTCGTTGCAAGTGAGAAATCAGACTGTAGTACGTAAAAACCACGACATTGGTCAAAGCTAAAGAATACTCCTTATCGTTGAAGAAAGAAATAGAAATCAATCGAATTTAAGGAACATTACAAATTTAGAAGGCACACTGTGTTTCATCAGGATTCCTGATTCAGGAACGTTCGTAAGTTAAAAGCGGATTTGTCTAAAGAATCCTCGATAATCTGATGTTTAAAAAAATACTAGATTTAATCCCCTTATTGGATCTTCTCAATTAAAAACAAAATATTTAAAAAAGAAGAATACAAAAATAATTATAAACAAATTAATTTAAATTTGAAATTTGTAACTGGCCATAGGACACAGCTCGGGGAACTCGAAGATTAAAGTAAAGTTGGTCTAACCTAAAGTATTCTGACCACAAGACAAAATACAAACCGATAGTCGATTTGTAATTAACTAATAATAATTGTCCGAGTAATGCGTATTCTTGCGAAACGCTTTTTAGATTAATGTACTAAAAATCAGTCAATAATTAATGTTCATAGATTTTGTTAGTAAACAACAAAAGACACAAAGTTTTTTGTTTTAGTTTGTCAATATAATCATAGTAATCGTAATGTTACACGAATAAGATTAGTATTCATTCGACTAAACAATAAGCGACAAGACCATTTTACAACCAATGAACCAAAACTGAGAAGCAATAAATAAGTGAATCTAATGATTCTATGAAAAACGAAAACGTTTTAATTCGAAGACACCCACATAATTTTCATTCATATACTTAATATCTACAATAAATCTTTACATAAAATATTTCACCCAGATTTTTATTCAGAAAAACAAAGACTCAAACCTAAATGAATGCTAAGAAGTCACATCCAAATGTGCAAATGTATAGATAGCGCGAAAAAAAATTCTAAAAAATAATTGCGTATCGAATCAAAATTGGTGATTCACCGACATATGAGTCATAAATATTTACACTTTATCATTCTATGTACCACAAATGTACTCGTGTATGGATTATACCATACCTTGAGAATTTGTGTCTCCTGCAAAGTCTCAGACAGAAATGGATCTTCAACTAAAATTCAAAAAACTAAATACAATTTAATGAGCATTATTAAAGACTTAAAAAGTACATTCCGACTTTCTAGCATTTTCTGTAAGAAACAACAGGCTTTGCATTTTGCTACAACTGTGCGATGTGTATATTTTCTATAAACATTTCCCATGGAGAAATTATCTAGATGAGGATCTAGATCAATGTCAAAATACTCACTGAACATCTTAGATTATTATTATGAAGAATGCAATATGAGTTTCTCACTTCTTCACTGACAATTTTTATCAATAAAGTTGGAAATTGCAAAAGTCCGGATCAGCAAATCTTAAAATTGGTGTTCGGCAGAAAAGGGAAAATTAAAAGTGAAATGAGACGTTCCGCAAGGGAAGAAAAATACTGAACATCTTAGATTATTATAAAGAATGAGATATGAGTTTCTTACACCTTCATTCACAATTTTTATCAAAAAAATTGGCAATCGCAAAAGTTCGGCTCAGCAAATCTTAAAATTGGTGTTCGTCAGTAAATGGAACATTTTAAGTTAAATGAGACGTTCCGCAAGGGAAGGAAAATACTCCCTGAAAATCTTAGATTATTATTAAATAGAATTTTTAAAAAAGGATTAATATGAAGAAAGAACAATTTTTATCAATAAAATTGGAAATTGCAAAAGTTCGGATCATCAAATCTTAAAATTGGTGTTGGGCAGTTAAGGGAAAATTCAAACGTTGAGAGACGTTTTTTAAAAAATCTGAGACGTTCCACGAGGAAAAAAAAACTCCCAGAATATCATAGATTATTATAAAGCGGAGAAGCAGGTAACACGGCACACATAATATGTATCAATCGGTAAAAAAGAAAATATGTTTGATAATGTAAAATATGTAAATATATGTAATATATGAAAAACATGAAAACGTATGTAAATATGTGTTTCTGCTTTGTTCATATGAAAAATTGAATCTATATTGATTAAAATAATTATTAATTCTTCCAAAAAAATCCACGTACGTCAACTTACCCTGTCGGGTAATGCAGCACGCACTATTAATTTTATCTATTTGTAAATTAGAAATAATTTTCTAACAATGAAACGCACAATTTCAGTGAAATAAGATATCTATATTCATTTGCGGTTTCATAAAATTAATTTGAGATTCTATTTTGGGAGTGATTATCATTCAAAACTGTGAACATACAATATTCGACTTTTTACCATTAAAATGGACGTCCGCGACGCATTACCCGATTATGTATCACATTGATATACGACTTTTATTTGCAGATGTTAACTAACTTTACCTATTTTTGATGCATGACATCATTCGGAAAAGTTAGAAAATGAATATTAACAAAGTTTTAATACATTTGAAGCAAAATACCAGCTTCAATGACTTTTTTGCAGCTGTCATAATAAACCAGAAACACCCAAAACGAACTTTTCAGCTTAAAAAGTTAACAATTATCTCCGTTAAAATAATTTTTCACTATTTGGTATATGTTTGGACATTTTAAAAGATTCCTAAGAATTCTCAAGAAATAAAAAAAAATCAAGGAATTTCAATAGATTTAAAAGGATTAAAAATATTTTAAAGAATTTTTAACGATCTTAATGATTTTAAGATATTTAGACAATTCTTGTGCTATTCTAAGGAAGGTTTGCATGGATTTTATAGGACCTATAAAGTTTTAGGATATTTTAAAAGATTCCAAGGAATTTCAAAGGATTCTCTACGATTATTAAAGATTTAAGTAATTTTAAGGGGATTTTAAAGGATTTCAATTAAGGTATTTTAACGAATTTCCCAGGATTTTAAATAATTTCAAGGAATATCATCAGATTTCATGTAACTGCAAGGGATTTAAAATCGATAAAAAGGACTTTCAATATTTCAAGTTATTTTCAAAGATTAAAAGAAATTATCAAATTAAAAAAATTGCAAGGGATTTTAATGATTTAAGGGATTTCAAAAAATTTCCCTGTGAGTTTAAATAATTTCGAAATATTTGGAAGGATTTTATTGGACCTATTAGGGTTTATGATTTTTTTTTTTTTTTAAATCCAAGATATTCTTAAGGGATTTAAACGGATTTTATAACATTCGAGGATTTCAGAAATTTTAAGAGTCTTTAAATGTTCTCACTCGGGGTGTCCAGCGATTCTTAGGAACAAAATTCAAGGTCCTTTACAGGTTTTCCAGGTCGAGAAATCAAGTTTTTTCAGGTCTACTTTTTTGCGTCAAATAATAAAATAACCGTTTGTTATACATGAAAAAAATTAGCTATTTCATTATTTATTATCCAGCAATCTCGAAAGAACGCAGAACCATAAATAAACGAATTCTTATTTTTTTGCGATTATAAGTCGTATTTGTGAAATCTTTGGGAATATTTTTAAATCTTTGTAAAGTCTTTTAGAAATCCTTGAAATCTTTGTGAATTTGTTTTGAAATCTTTCTTTACTCTTTGCAAAATCTTTTGTGTTCGTTTGAAATCATTCAAATCGTTGAAATGTTTTGAAATCTTTAAAATATGGTGTGCCGTACCCTAATTGAAATCTTTTAAATTCTAGAAATATTTTGAAATCTTTGTGAAACCTTCTAAACAATTTTTAAATCGTTTAAAATCTTTGAAATGTTTTGAAATATTTGGAATATGATGTAATGTACCCTTTCTGAAATCTTTGAACTCTCTTGAAACCATTATGAATTCTTTGAAATATTTGTGAAATCTTTCGTATTCTTTTGAAATCACTAGAGTATTAAAAATCTTCGTGAAATCTTTTGAAATCTCCTAAAATGTTTGAAAACGATTAAAATATTTGAAATCTTTTATTCTTTGAAAACTTTATAAAATTTGCATGAAAACTTTCAAATATTTGTGAAACGTTTTTCGGATCTTTTGTGTTAATTTGAAATCATTAAAATATCTGGATTCTTCGTGCAATGTTTGAAATGTTCTAAAAAATGTGCAAATCATTTCAAATCTTTGAAAAGTTTCGAAATCTGGTTTATATCCCGAAATCTTTGAGAAATATTTTAAATATAGTGTACACGCCTTTTTCAAATCTTTGAAATCCTTGAATTCTTTGAAATGTTTTGAAATATTTGTAAAATCTTTCTTTAAGCTTTGCTTGTAAAATCTTTTGTATTTGTTGAAATCATTGAATTATTTGAAATCTTTGCGAAATATTGTAAAACCTTCTGAAATGTTTTAAAATCTTTTGAAATAGTTTAAAATTTTTTAAATGTTTGAAATCTTTAAAATCTGGTACTGTATCATTTTTGAAATCTTTGAAATCCCTTAAACCTTTTGAAAGTTTAAAAATCTTTGCGAAATTGTTGTAAAATCTTTAAAATCTGGCGTTTTAAAAAAAAAGCAAAAAAAATCAAATTAAAGGTTATCGTGTAAAATTCAAGATTTCCAGGTTTTCAAGGTTTAAAAAAAAATCAAGGAGAATTCCAGGTTTTCAAGGTCGCTGGACACCCTGTCAGTATGATATTTTAATGAATTTCCCAGGATTTCATAGCACTTTAAATAATTCCAATGAATATGGTCAGATTTTATATAACTTCGCGGGATGTATTTTAATTAATTTCACAAAATTTCAAATTTTCAAGGGATTTCATAATTTTTAATAGGAATTTTAAAGAATTTAGGGTGTTTTCAAAGATTTGAAAAAACTTCAAAAATTTAAAAAAGCTTCAACGATTTAAAAAACTTTCCAACATTAAAAAAAAAATCAAAAATTTAAAGAAGTTTAAAGAATTTAAGATACTTTCAAAAATTCCAAGAAAATTTCAAGAGCTTAAAAAAGGCAAGAGATTTAAAAGAATATCAAGGAATATATCAGATTTCATGCAACTTCACGGGATTATATAGAATTAATATTATTTTAATCAAATTTCAAAGAATTTATTCACAAGAAGTGAAGAGACTTTCAATATTGGAAGGTATCTTCAATGATTTATAAAAATTTTACAGATATTAGGATATTTTAAAAAATTATCCAGGAAAATGAAGTCTTTTCACAAGTGCTTAAATTACTGCTACCCGCAAAAGCAATCAACGTTTTTTTGTTATCAGCTTTTGCAATATTTACTGTAGATTTGGTGATCTACTTTTCTAAATTTGACGACAGTTTAAACAGGAATCGTAAATATTTAAAACCATTATTAAAGGGTTTTAATAAATTTAATTGTTGTTAAAAATATGAATTTAAGTGATTTGATAAACAAAACTTGAGAAACTCGTATAATCAAGTTATATATTATACTTTATTAGAGTTTATTTGTTTTAGATCACGTTTAGTTTGTCGAAAAATTTAGAAATATGCATTCTATACTTTCTAGGTAGTTTTAATTTTCCCAATTTTTATTTTAATAACTTTTAATGATTTTTCATTCGGGAAAAATGTGTTACGTGATTTATTGATAGCCCCGAGCCCGCTTTTCTAAAAAAATGCATCTAAAGTTGTCCACACTTTACCCACGTCCGACCACTTCTGACTTTTTCCTTGCGGAACGTCGCAAATATTGATATAAAAAAAATGTCTTATAAAAATAGGATCTCAGAACTTGTACAGATTTCTATTTTTCGTGCTTGTCAATTAAAATATTTTTGTTCCGCTTTTAACCTTGACCACTCAGCAATTCCGGATTTCCGTCCTCTCTGCTGCTATGTGTACGTTTGAAATTAAAAACACCAAATTAGGCCTAACGATTGGATGACCTTTGGAAAATCATCGAATTTTATGTAGCTTCGCCTATTTCAGATGCCGAAGACTTCGAAGATTCTTTATCTTCGTCTCGCTTTCCATTTTCCGTGACTCGATTTGCACAAGCTGAAAAGAAATTTATTATCGTGTTACTGAAATTGCAGCTTCAAATTAAAATTAAAAATCGCTTAACAGGATGGCCGCTTTAATCGAAGAGAAAAATTCCCGCTTTTTTCCGAGACGAAAAAAATTTTTCAGGACCTAACTAAAAAAGTTGAACTCTTAAAACTGCAAATTTTTTTATTTGAAGTAATCGAAACTTGACTGCAAACTAAAGCACTAATAGTGGAACTGTTTTGAATATTAAACTTTTTAAATTGAAGATTAAAAATTTTATAATTCAGACATTTTTGTATTCAAACGCTCAATAATTTACGTTTCACATTATTAAAAATGTTGAAAAAAAAAATTTCCACTTCAGTCCAATATTTAAAAT
>JAUELO010000274.1:8898946-8910377 GCA_032357855.1 Amphibolips quercusostensackenii | reverse complement strand
CTTACTTTCAAGCAATAAATCAGCAGATTTTAAATCCTGACGTGAAAAAGACAACTATGCACATCTCGCCTCACCCTACCGGCTACCCTATTGGTGTAATCACTCTATCATGCACGAAAGACATGCGCTATTAATTTCAGACTTACTAATACCAAGGTAAAATTTTCTTGAAGCGTATAGTATATTTTGCATCGAAAATATGTGTGAAAGCACCCTTCAAAAGACTGAAATATTTTGCATGTTGAGTTGCCTTTCGAATACAAAAGACACTTTAACGGACTGCAACCAGGTTTCCGTGTCACGGCAAAAAGGACCGAATAGGATGCGGTTTCAACTTAAACGCTCTGTGACGATAAAGCGCAAATTACCGTTTTCTTTCTGTGTCAGTGCCCGTCGCAGGGTTTCAATGATCAAGACAAAAGTCGCACATAATGCCGTTCACCGATAATAATCCATTACTCATGAACAATCACGAAGTAATGTGATTACGTGAAAACTAAACGAGTAATTTATCTCACGATTTTAGCACCGTTCCTCTTTAAATGACGCTTTATCTAAAGAGTAATGGAATTTTTTATTAGCAAGCATTATTTACAAGCATTTTTTATTACAAATATAAGGTACACAGTAAAAAACAATATTTAAAATGGTTACACCTTAAATTCAGAGATGAGCTGAAATTCATCAAACATTAATCTGACTTTAAGAAGGTCATTATCTGAATTTCGGAATTTTATCATACCTTTTTTAAAAGTTAAATCAACTTTACTTGAGTTCAGATACATTTTTACTGAATTTAAGTTTATTTATGAATTTTAGTACCTTTCTGAATTTAAGGTGTGACTTTTTCAAGCATTTTTTTATTGTGTTCACTTTATGATATTTGCTCCGTGCATGTGAAATTTTTTGTTTTAATTTTACCACATTTTTACAGAGTTTCTACTAATTTTCGCCCAACGCATTCTCTGTTGTTTCCCTGTCTTTCCTGTTTTTCTCCTCTTACTAGAAGCACGAATAAAACGCATTGAATCATAAGGTTTTCCTATGTATAATTTTATATTGTATTGTGATATCTTATAATATTTAAACAAAATAGGCTGCGTCTAGTCGTCCCGAAAAATTTGGGAACTTGGAAAAGGGGATGGAAAAGATACCATAAAGTACAAAATTTATGTTTGAATATTAATTTTACATTTTTATTTAAAAAATTTGTTTGAGGAAAATAATCGCGTGCGTTTATGTTTTATACTTATAGTAACATCGAAATTTGCGATAAATTTTGTTAATAAATATAAAAATTATCTATTCACGTCAATTCACGTCAAACTTTTTAATTATGACGACAATCACGTTCAATGAACGTCAAAGTGAATCATGGCGATTTCATTCGAATAAAAATTATGTCCTCGATTACGTCAAAGAATATCGTATTCAAAAGTTGTTTCGTCGCGCTCCTTACACCTGCTGGAAATAATGATAAATAATTTTCAACATATAGTAAAATATATAATATATTATAAAAAGCTTCAATTTATTTCAACTTTCTCTGTATAATATTATTATTATTTAATCTTTTCTACAATCATTACTGTGATATAAGATATTGTGAGTGTTCAATCACAAGAATTAACAAAAAATGTATATCTTTTACTCGGAAATGAAAAATTTGGTTAAGCAAAAACTATATTTACGTGGGAAGATTTTATTAATTTTTAAAAGTTTTAGATTATTTGTGTATACTTTATTGCATCTTCTTCTGTTTTAATGCGAAAAAATTCAACTTTACCCACTTGAAAATTACCCGCAAAAAATCTACGTCTGTTTTTTTCTGTGCAGGACCATTTCGGAAATATAGGGGAAAGACTAAAAATTAATTTTTACAGGTCGAAAAGAAGAAATGATCTTTTTATAAAAATGCTGTATTTTCAAACAATACTAATGAATTTTTAATTACTTTTGTCGTTGAGGCATCTATTTTAAAAAATTTGATATAGTTATAAGGAGATGATCAAAGTTGGGATTTTTTGAAATCTTATAAATTTTCTGCTGAAAGTCCATTCGATGACTATTAATTTGCCAAAACATTATTTGCTAATGGCAACCCGTTTTTGAAAAAATTTACTTTTTTAAACATTTTTGCCTTACAGATTGGAATTTTTATTTATTTAGATCTTATGTTGAATTCAACTGTTGATAATTCGATTTCCATTTTTTTAAATTCAATTTGCAACCGTTAATAGTTCAATTTTCAATTTTTAGTAGTTGAAAATTCAGTTTACAATTTTCTTGAATTTTTAACTGTTAAAAATTCAATTATTAATTTTCTTACGTATTCTTCAATTTTTAAAAGTTGAAAATTTAATTTTTAATTTTTTTCAATTTTCAACAATAGAATTTTCATCTAATGGACACTTAATTTTTAATGTTATGGCAAATTAATAGTCATCCAATGCATTCTTAATAGGGAATTTATAAGATTTAAAAAAATCCCAACAGTCAAAAATTCAACTGCTAAAAATTCAATTATAATATTCTCAAATTTTCGACCGTTGGAAATTCAATTTTTAATTTTCAATAATTTTCAAGAATGGAATTTTCATCTGTTAAAAATATAGTTGAATTTTCGATTTTCTTCAAGTTTTAACAGTTAAAAATTCAATTTTGAATTTTGATTAATTGCATTTGCAATTTTCAACCGTTGTAAATTAAAAATTATATTTAATAAATAAACATTTCAATGCATTAAAGAATGTCAACAAAAGTTGATTTTTTCAAAAAGGGGTCGCCGTTGGCAAATTGATAGTCATCCAGTGAATTCTCAGTAAGAAATTCAGAGATTTAATACAAATCCTAATTGTTAAGAATTCAACTGTTGAAAATCCAATGATCTATTTTCTTCAATTTTTTCAATTTTCGACAGTCGGAAATTTAATTTTATAATTTTCTTAAATTTTCAGCAGTTGGATCTTCATCTGTTGAAAATTTAATTTTCTTCAATTTTCAACAACAATTGAATTTTCATATGTTGTTGAAAATTCAATTTTATTCAATTTTCGTTAATTTTCAATAGTTGAAAACACAATTTTAAATTATTTTCAATTTTCAACTGTTAAAACTGAAACTGTTAAAATCGAAGATATAATTCTTGGAAACTGAAGAAAAATGAAAATTGAATTAATTTATTAACATTTTAATTCCATTGCCATTTTTCATTACCAAATGATGCTTTGGCAAATTAATAATAACCATCCAATTGTTTCCCACTAGGGAATTGGTAAGACAAAAGAACCCAACTGTTGTAAATTCAACTGTTACAAATTCGACTGTTGAAAATTTAATTATGAAGTTTCTTAAATTTTCTCCACTTTTGGACAGCTTAACAACAGTTAAAAAATCCGGCTATTTGTAACAAAATTTCGGTACATCTAGACACGGCCTAAAGAGAAAAAGGGAAAAATGGAAGTTTTCCGATAATAGGGGATGAAAGGGAGTTTTTCAAAAAAGTAAAAACGCAGAGTAGGGTAAGGAGGGGCAGCGCCGACCAGTTAACAGTCAATGATCTTTTTAAAGTCAAAAAGATGCGGAGTTGATCTGTTTTTTTTTTCATTTAGAGTCCTACATTATTGTATATCATATTTTTATAAGTATTAGTTACATGAATAAAACAATGATTTGATCATTTAATTATTTCTAAAAAGCTGTCCTTCGTCGGCTTTGCCCCCCACCGAAGGGTAAAAGCGACCGCAGCTTTTTATCAAAATCAAAACATCTGAAGATGGAAAAAAAAGATGGTTCGCTTCTGTTGTATTACATGTACTGGAAAAATTACTTTAAAACATATTCAGCAAAAAGAATAAGTTATTTTTATTAAAAACAGTGATAGCTGTGATGCAACAACCTCTTCTACGTTGACCGGTTTCAGAATAATAATATTCAATAGTTTTTCGCATGTAGCCCAGAAGATGATCGGCTGTTCTACATTACCGATCATTTATCGACAAAACTTATGATACGTATACCTACGCTCTCTTGGTCGCGCTTACCCCCCTAATGAGGTCTCAATTATTTACGACATTTAACATATTTTAGACTTGAATTATGTTTAATTATGATAATTATATGATGTGATATTGTTTTGTCTGTCAAAATATCAAAATTTCATACTATAAGTATTTCCATTAATGTATAAAACCCTCCTTGGCCCTCCTTACCCTATGTAATAGAGGAAAGACTGTGATGCTTGTGCCCAAAATTTTGGCTTTAGGTACTTTCATTTTACTGTCGTTCTCAATTTTTTTTCAAATGTCTATGCCATTTTTTACTTGTTTATACGGACAAAACGAAATTCGCCCTATGAATAATTCGTAGAAATTCAAAGCGAAGCAAAACGCTTCCGGTTTCTTGGTTCCTGCCAGTTGTAGAGATATCGAGGCATTTTGTGTACTCGTGTTGAATTTTCTTATGCACATCATGCCACGACATTTGCATTGAAATTGTTGCACCGAGGCGGTTGCAAGCCTCGCTACGCATAGTAAACTGTAACGATCGAGTTATGTTCCATGCACCCTGGCGCCAACGCCAACGATTCAGAGCTGGTGGTGAGAATCCTCGTTTTTCTTTGCGAGCACGACTCACGAATTAGATTAAACTCGAGACAAAGGCCGGGGAAAAAAATTATAAAAAAAAAAGAATAAATAAAAGCGAAGCTTCCACAAAATATGCTTTAGTATTTAAATTTGTAAACCTGTCTTCTTATTTCTCTAAGGACAAGATTGTTCTATACACGGGAAAGAACTTAGTATTGAATCAAGAAAATATTGGTCTCAATACGGACGATAGAATATTTTCTTGGTCCAAGAAAATTTATTTGTCTCAAGAAAATGTACTTGATTACAGAAAATTGAGTTTCTTCATTCAAGTATATTTTCTTCAAACACGAATAATTTTATTGGATCAAGAAAATAATGTATCGTTCGTATTCAGACTAGATTTTCTTGATTCAATTATAATTTCCTTTCCGTGATATGAAGAACCTTTTGAATGAAGTAATTTCTTATCAATATGAAGAAGCATTCACATTCAGTACCTTAATAGATTTAAAGATGTAAGCAGATTTAAGGGACTCTAAATTCATGATCAATTTTTTATCTAAACACTTTAGAAACATTCAAGTATATATTTAAAAATTATTTCTATTTAAGGATGATAGTACAGAACTGGATAACCAACATTTTTCCAAAAATGTTTTTATTGCATATCAAAAATTCTTTAAAAACCCCATACACGTGGTGAAATAGGATTTTTTTGTATTTTCATTTTTCAATAAAGAGAAACATGTTTAATTTAAGTCATAGTTAAAACAGAGTTCCGAGCCGAAAATGCTCTCAAAAGTGAAAAATAGGATGATTTGTTACGTATTCAACGAAACAGTTGGATTTTAAACGAAAAAAAAGATAAATTTTCTAACAAAAGAGATGAATTTAACAAAAAACGTTTTAATTAGCTCGCATATTGATGTTTTTTTAGAATTTCACTTTTAAATCTGACAAGAAAAATTTTTAACAAGAAAGTTCATTTTCAACCAAAAAAAAATAACAATTATACTAAAAAATATAAAATTTTCAGTCCAAAAGGACGTGTTTTCTATCCAAAAAGACAAATATTAAAAAACAGTTGAATATCCAACAAAATGATTAATTTCTCAATAAAATAGTTGAATTTTAACTCAAATAGTTAGATTTTCAACAAAATATTTAAAATTTCAACAAAATATTTAAATTTTCAACACACAATGATAAGTTTTCTATCCAAAAAGACGAATATTAAAAAAAAACAGTTGAATTTCCAAAAAAATAATCAATTTTTCAACAAGATAGTTAAATTTTAACCCAAATAGTTGAATTTTCAACAAATTACTTAAATTTTTAACAAAATAGTTCAATTTTCAACATACAATAGTGAATTTTCAAACAAACAGTTGAAATTTCAACGAACATTTTAGAAGATTATTAATTTTTTTCAACGCAAAAAGTGGAATTTTCAACAAAAAATTCCATTTTTAACCATGAAAGATGACTTTTCTATCAAAAAATATGAATTTTTAATCCAAGAAGACGAATATTCAACAACAACACAGTTTCATTTTTCACAAAAAAATTAAATTTTAAACAAAATAGTTTTGACCAAATAATTGAATTTAGAAGTCTGCTAATTTTTCATTAAATTTTTATTAAATCTCTAAATTCCCTAATGAGAATTCATTGGATGACTATCAATTTGCCTAGTGGCAACCCCTTTTCGAAAAAAACAATTTTTATCGCAATTTTTTAATGCATTAAAATGTTTATTGATCAAATCCAATTTTTAATTTACAACAGTTAAAAATTTAATTTTCAATTCACTTCAATTTCTAACTGTTAAAATTTAAAAAATCAATTGATCAATATGATCAAAATTCAAAATTGAATTTTCAACTGTTAAAACTTGAAAAAAATCAACAATTCAGTTTAATTTTCAAAAAAATAAATTAATCGTACAAAAAATAATAAAAATTTTCCACAAAATAGCTGAATTTTTAACCAAACTGTTGAATTTTCAACCAACAAAGATGAATATTCATCCAAATTGTCGAATTTTCAAACAAAAATGATTAAACTTCAACCAGAAACAGTTGCATTGTCAACCAGAAAAATGATTTTTCAGGTCAAAAAGAATAACGAGTGCATAACAAAACAGTTGAATTTTTGACTAAATAAGATGACTTTTCAACAAAATAGTTTAATTTTAAATAAAATAATTAAATGCTCAACAAAGCAATTTAATTTTCAATAAAAAATATGATTTCTTAACAAAATAATTAAATTTTTAACAAAAATGTGTAATATTTAACCAAAAGAGATTTATTTTGAACCAAAAATATAATTGTAGACTTTTCAACTGAAAAAAAAGAACTTTTAACCAAAATAGTTGTATTTTTATTGGGTTCTGTTAATTCAGTTTGCACTTCAATGAAAAAGGAGAAGTTTCTTGAAAACAGGGAAAAAAGAGGAATACTTTGATATAGGAGAAAGAGTGTGAAATTCTGTTAAAATTTTAGTGTAAAATTTTAAGGTGAAAATATATATATTTTTTTCCAGCAACAAGCATCGTTTTTTTTTACTAAAACTACAAATCACATTTATTATCCCTTTATATTCACGCAACTAGATAACTTTTTCTAATCAAACTGTTTTTCGCTTCAATTAAGCAACACTTCATCTCGGGAGTGGGTTTTTGTTTTATATTTAAATAGAGATTTCGATTTTACAGAATGTTTTCCGCTCTCCTAAAACATTCCAATTTTGTTGGTTATCTGGTTCAGTACTTTTTTCTGCACTCCTTACTTAATTTACAACGTGCATAATTACTTACGTTTTCTTTGGTCGATGCAATCTCTCTTTTATTTCTACCATGATAAACTTTTGGCCTTATTATCTGGTGCCTGCTAAAATCGGCTGAGGGTCCTGCAACAATAATTTAATATTCCATTTATTACATTTGTATAATATTACAAATAATTTTACTGACGAAACATTAAAAAATTAATGTCAGAAGCGTTTGAAGTTTCGCTTTTTAAAGCAAAGAATTACAACCTGAAAAACTAAAAAAGTGAAAGAACTTTAAAGCATTCAGAATTAAACAATTTTTGTTCAGAAATATTCTAAGTGAATGATTATTTATTAATAACAGATTTATATCTGAAATGTTTAAAGTTCTGTAACTTTTTTAATTGAATACCAACACTTTCTTAAATTAAAATATTTCCATGAAAAATTTGACATTGAGTAAATTAAAAATAGTACATGCGTAAAATGGATCAATTAAAATTGTTTAATGGTTAAAATTATAAATGTTCGAATTCAAAGAGCTCTTTTTAAAGTGCGACTTCAAATTGCAATGGTTCAAAAATGAGAGATTACAAATGTAGAGTTTGAAACGTAAACAATTTGTATTAATGTAGAATTAATACAATTTCAATTTTGAATTGTTCTAACTTGTACAATTTCAAATAAGATACAACAAAAAATGTAGAAATTTGAAATACACCACGTAACTACATAGTTCAGGTAACAAAATTATGAATGTTTAATATTGAATTTTTTCAATTGTAGTAGTTCAGGGGACAGAGGTCAAAGGAGAAGTCATACCTAGGTCAAACATCATAAGTTAGGCATCAGGTCAACATTCCAAGGTTAAATGTCAATGATGAGGGATAAAAGTCAAGAGTCAATGTTTAGATGACGAAGGCAAAGGGTCAAAGATCAAAGGAGAAGAGTCATACCTAAGTCAACGGCCAGGTGTTAGGTTAAAATTCCAGCACGTAGTTTATACATTTGGTACATATTTTTTAAAGATGAAAGGTCAAATGTCAATTATGAAGGATCAAAGTCAAAAATAAAACATTAGAGGTCAAAGTTCAGGGGCCAAAGGTCAAAGAAGAACAATTATACCTAGGCTACTGATCATAGGTCAGACGCCAGGTCAACATTTCAGCATGTAGTTTATATACATTTGATGCAAATTATTTTAAACTTAAGGGTCGAATGTCGAATGTCAATTATGAAGGATCACAGTCAAGGGTCGAAATTCAGAGGGGCAGAGGTCAAAGGGGAATGAAGAGTCATACTTAGTTTACAAATCATAGGACAGGCATCATATTAACGTCCCAACACACACACACACACACACACACACACACACACACAATGCATATTTTTCAAAGATCAAATCTCAATGATGAAGGATAAAAGTCAAGGATCAAAGTTTCGATGTCAAAGGTCAGGAGTCAGAGGTCAAAGGTCAGGTGTTAGGTAAAAATTCCAGTACATAATTCATACATTTGATAAATTTATTTGAAACGTAAAATAGCAATGTAAAAGTGTAATTCAAGGGTCAAGTTCAGAGGCCAAAAGTCAACAATTAGAGGTCAAAGGTCAGGTGTTAGGTCAAGATTCTAGCATACAGTTCATATGGCATAAGTCGTGTTAAGTAAAAGTGAACTGCATCTACTATGTATAGAAGACCTTAATGTCGTTCAAAGAATAAATAAAAAATACGCACGCTCCAGTCGAGTACTCTGCACTCTAGACCCGATAGAGCAACTGAAATCATCGAACGACTGACGGAAACAGTATTGCACTCTATAAACCTCCGAAACAATAGTATAAAGAACGTGGTTTGCCTGCAAAGTTAAGTTGTTCTTGATTGAATACATACATTTTGAAAGCTAGTAGGAAAATAGTGTCATGTGATTTTTTAAATATTAAATCAAGGAGTTATTTTTTTTAAATCATAAAAATTATTAATTATTTTCAATCATAGAAATATACATCATCTCCCATAAAATTGCTTGAAATCCTTTTACACCATTTTAAATACCATGAAAGCATTGAAATCCGTTGAAATCCTTTAAGAACCCCAAAAATCGGTTGATATTCTCTCAAAATTCCCAGAAAAGTCGTCAATTTTTTTAAATCCCGTGAAATCCGTCAAAAAATGTTTTGAAATCATAAAAATCTCTTAAATATGGCGAAATCCCTTGAAATCTCCAAAATGCCTGAAACCCGTAGAAATTATTTTGAGATTCTAGAAATCCATCAAATATATTGTAAAATTCCTTGAAATCTCTTGAAATTATGTAAATTCCATACAAATTTCTTGAAAACTTTGAACTATTTTGAAATATTACTAAATCATTTGAAATTTCTTTGAAATTTTTAAAATCGCATGAAACAAGAAATCTTTTTAAATAAACTATATACTTAAAAATCCTTTGAGATTTTTAAAATCCCTTAAGTCTGGTGAAATTCCTAAAAAAATTTTGTAATCTTGTACAACATCTTGAAATTTATACTACATCTTTTAAAATTTCTTTTGAAGTACTTAAATCTTTGAAATGCTAAGACCCCACGAAATCCTATGAAAATTTAATTTACTACCTAAAGTTCTCTAGAAAACCCTTGAATTTTCCTAAAACCCCTTGAAATCTTTAAAGTTCTTTGATATCCTTTTGAAATCCATTACATTTTTTAAATATCATGAAATTTCTAACAATCTTTTGAAAAACAATATATTCTTTAAAATCAAATTTACAAATACACATTCTTTGAAATCCTTCGAAATTTTTTAAATCCTTCAAATCTTGTGCTAGAAACTTTTGGTAATCCTGTATAACATCTTGAAATCTTTAATATCTCTTAAAATTCCTTTTAAAATGTTTAAATCTTTGAAAGTCTCTAAGACTCCATAAGCTCCTATAAATTTTGTAGAAATCCCCTGAAATCCCAAGAAGTCCCTTAAAATTTTATTTTATTTCATTTACTCCTTTAAGTTCTCTCTAAATTCCTTCAATTTCACTTAAATCCCCTTAAATCTTTGAAATTCTCAAAAAAAAACCTTTGAAATTTTTTCAATCTCTTTACATTTCTTGGAATCTTGTAAAATACCCTTAACTCCTTTGAAATCCATTATGATTCAAAGTCTTTGAAATTTTTGGAGATTCTATAAAATCGCGAAGGTCTGGTAAAATCCCTAAAAAAACCTAAATACTTCGAAATCCCGTAAATTAGCTTGAAATTTGTAATATCTCTTAAAATTTGAAAAATGAAATCCTCTGTTATCAGATGAAATTTCTTAAAATCTCATAAAATTCCTTGAAATCCTTTGATATCTGACACCCTTTTAAAATCCTTTAAAATTGTTTTAATTTCTTGACATTTTTTGGAACTTTGTGAAATACCTCAACATTTTTCTGATCCTTTGAAGTCCATTGAAATTTTTGAAATCTTTGAAATCTTTGGAGATCCAATAAAATCGCACAGGTCTGGTAAAATCCCTATAAGTCCCATGAAATACTTTGAAATCCCGTCAATTATCTTGAAATTTGTAACAACTGTTAAAATTGGTTCAAAATTTTTGAAAACTGCGAAATCCTCTAAAATCAGATGAAACTTCTTAAAATCTTTTCAAATCCTTTGAAATCCTTGAAATTCTTTAAAATTCCTTAGAACCTTTTAAAAACGTAAAAAAGCTTTGAAACCCTATAGGGGAGAGTGGGGTATGGTGCCGGTGCGGGGCACGGTGACACTTACAAATAACGCCCGTGTTTTTTGATTTTCATATTAGTTTTTTTACATAAAATAGCTTTCTCGGTTTGTAAAATTAATGACATGATGCAATTTCTATTTTCAAATACGTTTCAGAAGAGTAATTATGAAAAAACAGTTTTTGCGGAAACCGATGAAAAAGTCTTTGGCTGAAATTAAGCACTTACAAAATATATTGAAATTCTTAAAGCATGAAAAAGTTAGGTTTTAATAGAAGAAGTATTTTATCAAACTTCTGGTATCCTGATTTGTTTTTATAAACGTTTTAAATACATTAAAATTAATCA
>JAUELO010000274.1:8827716-8839269 GCA_032357855.1 Amphibolips quercusostensackenii | reverse complement strand
TGCCTTCAAGTTATAAATCTCTCAGGTACTTTCCAAAACAAATAATTTTCTCTCAAGACATCAAAAATGGTCTGGTTCCGTCTCACAAGATAGACAAAAATTATAACTTGAGAGTCTTGGAATCGTCTTCAACCAAGTCGAAACCAAGACCAAATATTTTTACCCGGGATAGTTGAATTTTTCACTAAAATGATGAATCTTCAATCAAGAAAATGAATATTGAACAAAAGAGTTCACCTGTCAACCAAATAGTTGAATTTTCACCAAAAAGATGATTTTTTAAGCAAGAAGATTAATTTTACACCAAAAAAGAGGACCTATCAACAAAATACATAAAATTTCAACCAATTAGTTGAGTTTTAAATTTAAAAATACCAATTTTCAACCAAGGAAATGAATTTTCAAATAAAATAATAATTCAGCAACGAAAAAAATGCATTTTTAACAAAATAGTGCAACTTTTAACCATAAAGAAATCATTTTCAACAAAAAAAAAGCAAAAAAAAAACGAATATTTTCAACAAAACAGTTTCATTCTAAACCAAAGAAATGAATTGTGAACAAAAATGATGATCTTCAACAATAAAATATATTTTTAACAAATTAGTTCAACTTGTAACCCAGAAATCGAATTTTCCAACTAAAAAGATGGATTTTCAACAAATAAAAATTTTTCACTCAAGAAAGAAAAAAGATCATTCAAACTGTTAAACTCACAAACCAAAAGGCAAATTTTCTGTAAAACAGTTGAATTTGAAACCAAGAAGATTAGTTTCTTAACAAAAAAAAAATCTTCAACATAACAGTTAAATTTTCAACTAAACAGATGAACCTTTAACTGAAAAAATAAATTTGTAACAAAGTGGTTTAACTCTAAAAGTTGTTGAACTTTCAACCAAACAGATACATTTTTTTACCAAAAAGACGAATTCTCAACAAAATATATGAATTTTCAATTAAAATGATTAAAGTACAACCTAAAAAATTAATTTAAAAAAAGTTCAACACTCAACCATGAAAGACAAATTTTCAGCCGAAAAGCCTAATTTTCTACAAAACAGTTGAATTTTTAACTCTCAAATTAATTTTCTACAAAAAAAGACGAATATTTAAGGCAATAATTTAATAAAATAGTTTAATTATCCACCAAATAGAACAATTTTTAACTGAAAATATGAATCTTTTTTTAACAAAATTCAACTTTTAAAGTTCAACTTTCAACCTAGAAGTTTAATTTTCTAAAAGAAAAGACAAATTCTCAACCAATAAAAATTTTTGAGTTAAGAAAAAAATCACTTCAATTGTTCAACTTTTAAGGCAAAATACGTTTTTTTCTGTAAAATAGTTGAATTTTCAAGCACACAGTTGCATCTTTAACCAAAAAAGAGGAAATTTCCACCAAGAAGATTAGTTTTCCACCAAAAAAGACGAACTATCAACTAAGAAAGATTAATTTTAACAAAAAATATAAAAAGCTGGCTGTGTCTAGTCGTCCCGAAAAATTAGGGGACTTAAAAACGGGTATGAGCTAGTCCCAAAAATTCGGGACGACTAGCCAAGCGTATGAAAAATATTGGAGTAGTCACCCCGAATTTCAGGACGACGAGACACTTCGTAAAAAGTTACATTTTCAGTTAAGCAAATTAATATTTAACAATAACAAAAAACGAATTTTTAATAAATTCCTAAATTTTCAACCAGAGATGAACCTTCAAGCAATAAAATAATTTTTTAATAAAGCAGTTCAAATTTTACCCATATTTCAATTTTCAATTAAAAAAAAAGATTTTTAACCAAAAATGGAATATTTAAATTTTCAGTCAAGAAAATTAATTTAAAAAAAAATCTAGCAAAGTAGTTAAAGTTTCAACCAACAAAAAGAATTTTCAACAAAAACAGTCAATCTTCAATTTGAATCTTGGGTTAAAAAAATTAATTTTCAACCAAAAAACAAAAGAATTTTTAAGCAATTAAATCAATTTTCAATTTGAATGACGAATCTTCAACAAAAAAGTGAATAACAAAGTGATTTAACTTTCAACCAAGTAATTGAATTTTCAACCAAAAAGGTGACTTAACGAATAATGTTCAAGTAAATATATCAAAATTTTTTTAAAATTTGTAATAAAAAACAGTTACATTAAACCAAGAGAAGCTAATTTTCAAATAAAATAGTTAAATCCTCAATTAGAGAAGATTAATTTTCAACCAAATAGCTGGATTTGTAACCAAAAAAGATTACATTTGTACCAAAAAAGATAAATTTTTAAACCAAAAAGACAAATTTTTAACGAAAAAGTTAATTTATAACAAAATAGTTACATTTTCAATCAAAAAATGTTCTTTTTACTGAATTATTGGATGATTTTTCAACCTGACCAATTTTTTATTTTCTCTGACCATTTATTCAAAAACCAGAATTTTAATCTTTAACATTTTTAGCAAAGAATCTTTTACAAAAGGAATATAAAAATTCGAAAATTTCAAATTTATTATCCTTGACAGTTATTTAAAGTCCCTCTTACATAGAAACATCCAGACTTTTGCAAGATTTGTTTCAAACCTCCTGACTTTCCCTGACCAATAAAATTTATCGAATCTCTCATGATTTCCTGAGAAGTATAATTTAGTTGTAAATATTTTTTGTCGATGAAATGACAATTTTTAATCTACTTAGTCAAAATAAAACATGTTTATAGGATTGAAATGTGAAAAAAAATTCCTCTAGCTCCGCTGGTATTCGAACCCAGGTCTATACTCTATATTGCCGGTCTAGTGCTCTAAAATCTAACCCCCTAGCTACGGAGGGAACTCATTTCGTTGTAAGAATTTTGAGGAATTTCCTTTTAAATTGTGTTACAGTCAAATTTAATATGACATTTTTTAAACATTTCGCTTTAATTTAAATCGTGAATAAATAAAGATCCTTGTGGATTTTTTGAGGGATAATAATGTTGGGTATTCATGCTAGTCGAAACCACCGCACCGGCGTCTGTGAGTCGAGTTAAAACTGTGGACCATTGTTAAGCCGGGAATAGATTTGGATCTGGTTGCAGCGTCGAGACGTCGACTTCTCAGTGACTCTCAATCTAATTAGAGTGTTCCCAATAAAATCCAGTCTTATTTATTAAAAGAAGAAAAAAACAGATTTTGTTGATTTTCCGTTTAGTTGACATCAACACCACCAGGAATTCTGAACAAGAGTTGGATTTTCAACCAAGAAAGATTCTGCAATCGATAAAGAAAAAAAATCTCATAAAAAATGTTGAAATTTTAAGACAAAAAGACGAATTTCCTGCAAAAGAATTGAGTTTCCAACCCAACAATATGAATTTTTATTTTAAAAAAATTAAATTTTCCAGCCCGAAAATCGGAATCCTCAATCAAAATAATTGAAGATTCCAATAAAAAATAGGATAGACAAATAAACTTTTAACTAAAAAAGATAAATTTTCAAACAAAAATTAAATGGTTACATTTACAGTTAAACGAATTTTCAACAAAAAAGTTAAATTTTCAACCAAATAAATGAATTTTGCACAAAAAATAAAAAAGTTAAATTTTCAACCAAACAAATATATTCGTACGCAAAAAGATATCACAAAAAATGCAATAGTTACACTTTCAGTGAAAAAATTAATTTTTTAAAAAATACACGAATTTTGTACCAAAGAAAATAATTCTTAACAAAATAGTTAATTTTGAACAAAAAAAGGAGTTTTCAACTAAAATGATGAATCATCAACAAAAAAAGGAATTTTCAACAAAAAACAGTTGAATTTTTCAACACAAAAGTATGAATTTTCTACCAAAATAATTGAATGTTTAACCCAAAAAAGACGAGTAACGAACCAAATAAATAAATTTTCAACTAAAAGAGGTAAATTTGAAACAAAAATTGAATAGTTACATTCTTAGTAAAAAAAATAATTCTCAACCAAATAAAAGAAATGTTTAAACTAACAGATGAATTTTCAACCAAGAAGATTAAATTTTGATAGAAAAAGATTAATTTTACACCCAGAAAACGAAAAAGTTCCATTTTTAAGTTAAAGAAATTAATTTTTAACAAAGTAGCTAAATTTTCAACAAAAAAATAAATTTTTAGCGGCTGTGTCTAGTCGTCCCGAAAAATTGGGGAACTTGGAAAAGGGGATGGACTTTCATAAGCCCAGCTTATGAAAAATATTGGACTAGTCATCCCGAATTTCGGGAGGACGAGACACTTCCATTTTTAACAAAAAAATGAATTTTTAACTAATGAGATTACTTTTCTACCAAAAGACGTATTTTCTACAAAATAGTTGAATCATCGCCTAAAACAGAATGATTTTCAACCTAAAATATAATAGTTAAATTTTCAGCACAAAAATTAATTTTTAAACTAAAAAGATGAATTCTCAACAAGAAATAATGTAAAAGTTAATATTTCAACTAAAATGTATTTTAATTTTAAAACAAAAACAGCTAAATTCAATATAAACAGACGAATTTTTAAATAAAATAGTTGAATCTTCAATCGAATAATATTAATTTTCAACTAAACAGTTGTGATTTTGAACCAAAAAAGATGCAAGTTCTACCAAAATAGATGAATTTTCGACCTAAGAATATGAATTTTTGGCACAAGAGATGAGTGTTCAACAAAATAAATGAATTTTCAGCTAAAAAAGATCAATTATCAACCAAAAATTGAATAGTTACATTTTGAGTTAAAACATTTTTTAAAGAAATAGTTCAATTCTCAACGAAAGAATTGAATTTTCCACAAAAAATGAAAAAGTCAAGTTTTCAACCAAAAAAATATATTTGTGATCAAAATATCACAAAAAATAGAATAGTTAAATTTTCGGTTAAAAAATTAATTTTTTAGAAAATATATGAATTTTTTACCTAATTCTCAACAATAGTTCAATTTTTAACAAAAAAAAAAGTTTTTTCTACTAAAATGATGAATCATGAACTAAAATGATAAATCATCAACCAAAAAAATGAATTCCTAACAAAAAAATTGAATTTCTCAACGCAAAAATATGATTTTTTTACCAGAATAATACAATTTTCACCCCAATAAAGACGAGTGCCGAACAAAATAAATGAATTTTCGAATAAAAGAGACTTTCAGTTAGAGAAATAAGTTTTTAACAAAATAGCTAAATTTTCAACAACAAAAAAATAAATTAAAAAAAAATGAAGTTTCTATTAATGCGATTACTTTTCTAACAAAAATACGTATTTTCGACAAATAGTTGAATCATCGCCTAAAACAGAATAATTTTTAACCTAAAATATATTATTTAAATGTTCAGTAAAAAAATTTATTTTCAACCAAAAAAGATGAATTCTCAACAATAAATAATGTAAAAGTTGATGTGTCAACAAACAATTATTTTTACTTTAAACCAAAAATGTTGAGTTCAATAAAAAAGACGAATTTTCAAATAAAATAGTTGAATTTTTAATCAAAGAAAATTAATTTCCAACCAAATATTCCATGACGTTTCCTGACTTTTCCTGAATTTTTCTGACATTTTAGAATTCCCTGAACTGTAATAAACCTGGTTATCAGTACGCTTACAAGCGTAACAGGTCTTTAAAATTTATGAGTGCATGAGCACACCTTTTTTAAAGCTTTTTAATCTTTTATAGTCTCCTAAAATTATCAATAAACCTAAATTTCAGATTTACTAAGCATGAAAAGTTGGACGGTAATGTCGCGCCGGATGTAAAACGGTAATACAGTGATTTACATAATTGGATAAGATTATCATGTCTCCTGGCAGGGTTGCAGAGCCTGCGTTTGATGTAACTTGCTTGGGTAAGCACAACATTGTCAGGCTTGGAAGATCCAATTATCGCAAATTCACCGTAAAACACAGGAAATGACAAAACGGCTTCAAAAGAGAATGACAACGTCTTTTTACCGAATATGGCAATAACAAGATCATATTGCTAAGATTTCAAGTAGAAATATATTGTACTTTCAACTAAAAGAGACGAAATTTTTAGGATTTTAGGATTTTAAACAAAAGTTAAATTTTCAATAAAGAAAGATAAATATTCAAATAAAAAATAAGAATTTTCTGTAAAACAATACAATTTCTAACCCGAAAATATGAATTTTTTACCAAAAAATTTACTTTTAACCAAGCAGTTGCATTTTTTTAACCGAGCAGTCGCATTTTTAACCAGAGATGAACCTTAAAAAAAATTTTCTTAATAATGTGGTTCAACTTTCACCCAAGCAGTTAAATTTTCAGTTAGAGAAAATAAATGTCCACCCAAAAAAAAACAATTTTAAACAAAGTATGTAGTTAAATTTTCAATTAACGAAAATAAATTTTTGAGGAAAATAATGAATCTTCAAATGGAATAGTTAAATCAATCAAGTAATTGAATTTTTAACCAAATAGTTGAACCATCACGCAAAAGAGACGATTTTTTTGCAAAGTAGAATTTTTTACTAAGGAGATAAATCTTCAAACAAAAAAGATTTTTCAATCTAGAAAGAAACAAAATTCAACCCAATTTTAGAATTGTGAAATCAAAAAGACGAATTTTCGATAAGCAGTTGAGTTTTCAACCTCAAAATACGAATTTTTAACCAGAAATATATTACGGCAAAAGAGTTGAAATTTCTACCAAACTTTTGAAATTAAAGCCAAAAAGTAAAATTTTCTACCAAACAGTTGATTTATTGAAACAAAAATATGAACTCTTCAAAAACAAGTTTATTTTCAATCAAATAGTTAAATTTTCAAGAAAAGAGTTATATAATTAACCAAACAGTTGCAATTTCAACAGAAAAGTTAATTTTTAACAAAATAATTAAATTTTCAACAAAAAAGATGAATCTTCAACAACAAAAAAATGCAATTTTTCCCAAAAAAGTTAATTTTCAATAAGATAGTTTAGTTTAATTTATTTGGTTAAAAATGGAATTACATGGTTTGAAGTTGAACTACATTACTGCCAATTAATATTATTATTATTTTTTTAATTCGTCAATTTAGTTGAAAATTCATCTTTTTGGTTGGAAATGTACTTATTTTGTGAAAAACACGTCTTTTTTGGTTAAATTGAACAGTATTTAATTTGAAATAATTTTTTTTTGCTGAGATATCAACTATAACAGTTTTTGTTGAGAATTCATCTTAGCTGGTTAAAAAATAAATTACATACTTGGTTGAAAAATTAATTATTTTGTTTTGGAAAATTCAAAATTTTATTAAAAAGTCATTCTTTATAGATACAAATTTCAGTATTTGGTTGAAAATTCGTCTTTTTAGTTTAAACATGCAACTATGTTGGTAGAAAATTCAACAATTTGGTTGAAAATGAACTTTTTTTGTTAAAAATTCATGTTTTCGAGTTAAAAATGAACTCATTTGTAGAAAATTCATCGTTTTGATTTGAAAATCAACAATTTAGTATAAAATTAATCTTTTTGGCTGAATTCGTCGGTTTGTGATTTAAAATTTAGATTTTTTTTGTTAAAATTACAACTACTTGGTTAAAAATTGAACTACTTTGTTAAAAATGCATTTTTTGGTTGAAGATTCATAATTTCAGTTTAAAATTCATCTCTGGTTGAAAATTCGTTTGTTTGGGGTAGAAACTTAATCGTCTTGATTGAATCGTTAGCGTTGTCTTAGCTTTTAACGATAAAATAAAAATGATCGCTTTCAAAACGTCTTATTTCTACTGCCTTGAATTTCTGTTTATGATTCTTAAAAAATGAACCAAAATCTTATAAAGAAGGGTAAAATGTGGAAATTGGGCCAAAATTCTCGATTTTTGGTGTTTTTTAGGGAAAGAAAAACAGGAGAAAGGTAATATGGGACGGACTGTGATCCCTGCAATTAAGTAAAAAATAAACAAGAACAAGCTAATCTAAATTAGTTCCACTCCAGAAATATGTGACTTATCATTTTCCTCACGACACAGATTTCATTTTCCGAGGCGAAATGCAATGACCTGGAAAAGAGTGAACTTTCATTACGTGCCAAGGACGAATTATAATGCAGGTAAGAAAAGTGACCGGAATTTAAATTCCAAGTTCTACCTACACTTGTTTCAGGGCAACAAATGTTACGTTTACTTTTATTTTTATGTACGTATATGCACCGTTAACGGGACCTGCTTTACATTGTGGCGATACAATGAGTGTGGATTTGCCGTTGTAAAACTTCGAGTTGTTTACCGCGCTGAAAAAAATGGATTATAACGTTCATGACCTTAGATTTTGAATTTTGGGACAGCAATACATAGATATTAGGTCATAAAATCTACATATTAAGTTGTATAAATCAGGATTTTAAAATGAACATCCAGATTGTACGGCTTACAGCTGTACCAAATTTTAAAATCCAAGATCATAAATGGTATACTCCTTTTTTTATATTGCGGTTTTACATAGGGTACTGTGAAACAAATAATAATAAAGATAGAATAGAAAAAACAAAATGTAAATTCGATCACCCCACATGACTATTTTTAGGTGTGGGCGCTTCTTCAGCAAATGAGTACAACGGCATCGTCAATTTTGTCCTAATGGCTTTTTTATTAAGCCGAACGAACGCAAAACATGTGGAATGACTTCGATTTGAATCTGCGGTTAATAAAATGATCTCCCTTTGGTTCGAAGAAAAAATTTCACTACATATCAATATTAATAAAGATAAGTCCAAAGGTTCATAACTTCGAATTTGTGGGACACCGACTTCGTTTTGTAAAAAAAAACTTTATTTATTGCGATAGAGTGAAATATTCAGGGTGAATAAAAAAAGGATGAAATTCCCAATTGAGAAATTTTAAACTTCGTTTAAAACTGATCGCTTTTTAAATTAGAAAAATTAAAACTTTTTCTACTGAAACCCTTTGAGGCCATATGATACTAACCTCGAAATAATTTTAGAAACAATTTTTTGTACTTTTTCCTGTGCAAACGAAATTAGATATCGAGTAGAAAATCTGTGTATTAAATAAAAGGCACTGTGTAAGGTTTATCTATTGTTAAATGTTTATAATTACACAAAAATGCTCAATTTTGTTTATCTATAAATATTTAGCAGTACATAAACCTTCCTTAGTGTTTCTTCTAAGGTCTAAATGAAATCTCTTTTCTTATGAACCCTTTCATGTACCAAAATCAGAACACAAAAAAGATCTCAAATCAAAAATAGATTTCCATCTACCTCCTTTCCGACTCATTAGAGACAAATATATAGCAAAAAAAAGATGGAGAAAAAAGCCTTTCAATTAATTACCCAAATTTTAAATTCGATCTCTGATCATAATATAATTGATCATGATTGATTAATCAACTTTTTGAGAGGTTTTGGTGCTTTTTTAACATAATCGCAAATAACGAGTTATAATATATTCACTTGGTGAGGATGTGTATTTGAATTACTTAGAATTATCCAACTACTAATATTTGTGTATTTGTCTTTTTTCTTCCGGTTTAGGTAAAAGTCGAAATTTTGATTCATTTTTAATTTACAAAATTTCGTTCTATTCACTAAAAAGATCTTTAGAATTCTATTCGTCACATTTTTATTAAAAATGATTTATGAAATTGTTTGATCAAAAAAAATGACTAACTAAAAATAATTGTATGCATAATTTCAATATAAAACAATTTCCATAAAATCGTAACGACTAGAAATGTAAAGAACTTTTAAGGAATAGAATGAGCTTTGATAAATTAAAATTGAATACGCAAATAACTACATGTAAATAAACAATTATTACCTTGGTTATTTTTTAAAATTATTTGTGATTATGATTATCTTCTGAAATTTCATATAATATTCAATGGGCCTTTTTTCACAATTTTATCAATCAAGTTAAAGATTAGGTAATTTTAGACTTGACTGTACGCCTAGAACATCCTTAAGCAAAATTGGTATGAATTTAAGACCTCATCATCTGAATTTTAGAATCGAGTTTTAAATTGAGACAAATTGTACTTAAATTCAAATCAACTTTAAGCACTTGTTTTTACTGTATTAAGGCATTCACTTACAATATTACAATTTTTAACAGATTTAGAATTACGAAACATCTATCGTCACGGAATTTTCCATAAGACTTACACTTTTCCAGCTTATTCAAGGCTAACGTTATGAAAAATTCCGTAATACTAGTGAGTGCCTTAAAATTATTCCATTTTCAAATCATTTGGCGAATAATTGTTTAATTTAAAATCCTGGGGCTTATTTTCGAAAGTCATTCATCAATTTATATTTACAAATATCGACTTGAAAAATGTTTTTCTGTCAAAATTGTTCCATTTTGAAGGATTTTAATATTTGATTGTCCAAACCTTCAACATTTAGGAATTCTGTAATTTGAAAATCACAAAAGTAACGATTACAGG
Organism: Amphibolips quercusostensackenii; assembly: GCA_032357855.1. Taxonomy (NCBI): domain Eukaryota; kingdom Metazoa; phylum Arthropoda; class Insecta; order Hymenoptera; family Cynipidae; genus Amphibolips; species Amphibolips quercusostensackenii. The sequence goes on along the minus strand of JAUELO010000274.1, from coordinate 8,828,885 downwards.
GTTTTCTACTCTAAATATAAAAAATTCCCGGTCGAATCGTAAATATTTCCAAAATGCAAAGTTTAAATGATGTTTTATGGCAAGTTTGTTTAGAGTCAAGAAATCTCTTAACTCAACCAACAATATCCTCCCATCTAAAATAATAATAATACATTATTCCCGAAGCGTAAATTACCTTTTTCGAGTATTGATGTGACGCCCATAGGAAGCTTTACTTTTAGCTCGCAGACCTCATCTCGTAGGTGTTATCCCGAGAACCATATGGCAAGTATGGCACGTGTGGGGGAAAAATTTTTGTGACATTATCCTGCAGTACCGGAAGTGGTTGGTTCAATGAGCCACAGCACAATGGGTGCGTTCCGAGGGTGACTTTGAACCACTTTGATCTCAACTTTCAAATAACTTCACAATAATAATAAAAATCTCAACACTAAGCCTTTTGATCGAAGCAAAACAAAGTACAGCTGCCTTCTACTTAAATTTCATTTTCAATCAAAACAAAAAATAATAAATTAGCGACGCTCGAATTCGCCATTACTCGACGTAAGAGAAAACGGGGCTAAGCGGGACGTGTGGGGAAACTGGATCACCCACAACTTTATATTTTATATTTAATTATCACTTTCTCTGAGTAATACATTTTAAAATTAGTAATAATTTTCTTTCTTACAAATGTTAAACTTTATTTTAAATTTTGACTGGTGCAGTTTTGGTTGTTATAACGAATGAAAAGTGCATTCGTATATGATTATCAGTTTTTGAAACTTGGTTAGGATGTGTAAAAACTTCGTGAAAAACTTGTCTTGCAGAAATTTAAGGAAATTCGTTCAATGGATCATATTTTTTAGCACCCGAACAAAATTCACGAAAATTTTCACATGAATACAATATACTTTTCGTTCTGCAGAATGGTTTTTGTAAAAATTTTCGTTTTTGTGGAGGAAAGCGGATCATAGTATTTTATTATAAACAAAACAAAAAATTATTTCCATTGGTGATCATTCCGTTTAAGAGATCAAAAATACCTTTCACAACGTTCAAAAAGTAGGAAATGTACCATCAATTTTTCATTTTGCCTGACCGTTCTAAATTTTTCTTTTAGGTATAAAAATAGCCTTATACCCAGGCCGTAGGCGATCAATAAATTGTAATGCCAACAGTCATACAAT
>JAUELO010000274.1:8753563-8768625 GCA_032357855.1 Amphibolips quercusostensackenii | reverse complement strand
ATTTAAAGTTATATTTTTTAATATTGTGTGAATTAGAGCGAGTTGAAGTGAAAAAAGACGGAATTTCTTTAGTTTTCGAAATTCGTGTTTATTGGAATTATTTTTAAGACAAACAGAGCTACTACCTTTTGTAAGGCAAAAAAGATGCGCATTTTTTTCGAATAAGAAAATATGTGTTTGAAAAATTTAAATTTTCAAATGTTTTTAAAAATGCTGAGAGGCCTTTCCACCATTAGCGATCAGAAAGTTAAATTTCTTTCTTTTATTACAAATTTGTTTTAGTTGAAAATTCAACTATTTTGTTGAACATTCATCTTTTTGGTTTAGAACATTCATCTCTGTCTATAATAATTTCACCTTTTTTTGTTAAAAATGCAACTCTATGGTTAACAATTAATCTGTTTCGGGTCAAATTGTAAGCATTTTGTTACAAATTCGTCTTTTTTACAGAAAATCAATTTTTTGCATTAAAAATGCAACTATTCGGTTGCAAATAATTCTATTTTAGTTAAGGATTCGAGTATTTTCTTGAAAATTCATTTTTATTGGTAAAATCCAACTGCTGTTGGAATTTTAGTTAAAAATCCGTATTTTTTATTAAAAAGTAATTTTTTAAACAGAAAATTTAACTGCTTTATATAAAATTCGTTTTTTTTTTAACAGTAATAATTGTCCTTAATGAAAATTTAACTCTTACATTTTTGGTTGAAATTAATTTTTCTAATATAAAACTCCAGTTATTTAGCTGAACATTTTTAGAAAAGAAAGACGTATAAGTTATAAATAATTTAAACGAAATTTGGAATAATTCAAACTATTTAGATGAAAATGTATGGGTTTTTTTTTCGTCTTTTTAGTAGAAAACAAATTTTTATGGTTGAAAATTCAACTATTTGATTAAAAATGTATTTATTTGGTTAAAAATTCGTATTTTTTGGTAGAAACTTAATCTTCTTGGTTGAAAATCCAACTATTTGGTTAAAAATGATGTATTTTGTTAAGAATTCATCTTTTTTAAATAAGCTATTATTTAATCAATATACGCGTTATTATTTTCTTTCTCACATTGAATCAAAAATTGCGTAATTTCTTATATCTATGTGCAATTTATAATAATAGTGTACTTTTTTATTTATTCATTTTATATAATTATATAATATATTTATATATATATATATATAATATAATTATATAATTAATTATGTTTATTGTTTATTTTATTTACAATACATCTATTATAATTATATAATTTCTAAAAATATTTGTGATTTTGCGAAATGAGTGTCTGAATTCAATTTTCAAAATGATATAAGAATATGTTTTTATTTTTTCAAAATGATATAAAAATATGTTTTTCTTTTTTCAAAAATTAGTATAAGATGTTATTGATCATTTAAATTTCCAGAAATGGAATTTTGAAGAAGAAAAATGTATATATGTATGAAGGTAAAAATTATTTGAATGTTTTAAAGAAAGTAATTGTTTAAGGCTTTTTATGTTATGAACTGATTGATTATTGACTGACTAATTTCTGTAACAATATTAAATTACATAAATTGAATTTTAATTTTTCTCTATTAAGTAACATCAATTGATTATTAATTTAAATGTTATGTAATTGAATACTGACTATAATTCGTATGATAAAAGTTTATTTATATTTTACATACCTCTATTACAATGACATAATTTTTTAAAATGTTTGTGCTGTTTTGAAATGAGTATCTGAATCCCATATTTAAAATTATATGTGAATGTTTTAATTTTTTTGAAAATTAGTTTTAAAGTTTATCAATAAATCAAATTTTCAGAAATGAAAGTTTTGAAAAATATGTATATAAAGAAAAGATTATTGGAATGTTTTAATAAAAATGTAATTGTTTAATGCTTTCTATGTCGTAAACTGATTAATAAAACATCAACACATTCTGTTAACACTCACATTTTCTGGAATAAATTTAAAAGGTTATTATTAAATTAAAATTTCAGAAATGTAAACTAAAATTTAAAAAAATATATATAAAGTAAAAATTATTTGAATGTTTACATTCTTTCAGAATATAATTTCAGCAAGAATTTAAGTGGTCAAACACTTTTGACAAATAAATAATTATCCCAAAATGAGGTAAATGATAAAAAGTAAAACAAAAGTTGTGATACTTAAAATGTATAATTAATTCCATTTTAGGCATCAATTTGTCGATCAGCAACAAGAAGTACGCAGACGCAGAAATCGCATTTCAGAAGTGGAGCCCAAAACCAAGCAGCACCTCCCAAAAACCGAGAAGTTCAAACGAAAAAAGATAACTCAACAAACACGAAAAAACTTCAAACCTATATTTTTGGTTTACGAGGCAGACGCGATGACGCTCAGCATGTCCTAACGATTGTAGAAGACGAAAAAAACTGAATAATTCCTTCCCGAAATAATAATTCCCAAAATATTCTAAAATTATTTTCTGAACTAATAACTTGAGGCAAGTAAATTCAAGGCATGAATAAACGCACTTAAAAAAATTAAAGCAACCTTTTTTAATTTTTTTTCAATCCAAGCACACACATGGAACAATTTTTCACGTTTGTATTTACATAATGTTCAATTTTCAATTAATAAAATTAGTTTTCAAAAGATTTTTTGAGATGTAATGTTTTGGGAAATTTAATCTTCTATCAATTGCAACTTGCTGTAAAAATCTCAACCAGGTCCAGACTCTTTTCAACCAAAACTGAAAAAGTTATATTTTTAGTAAAAAAATTAATTTTCAACCAAAAAATTTTGAGGAAATAGTCAAAATTTCCACTACAGAGATGAATTTTACAACCAAAAATACGAATTTCAACAAAGATTTTTTAATCAAAAAAGGAAAAATGTTCATCCAAACTGTTAAGCTTTCGAATGTCATAAAAAAAATATTAATTGTAACCAATGAGATGAATTTTCAAGTAAGCCGATTAATCTTAACTGAAGCAGTTAAATTTTCAGTTAAAAAAATATGAATTTTCAATTAATAATGTAATACCGGATATTTTAAAGAAAGATTGTTATTTTTAATAAAAAACAGTTAAATTGAAAAAAAACGAACTTTCAACATAATAATTCAAACCTCAATCAAACAGTTGCACTTTCAACCAAAAAAGAAGAAACTCCAAACCAAGAAAATTGGTTTTCTACAAAAAAAAGACGAATTTTCAACTAAAACAGATCAATTTTCAACAATAAAAATAAAATTTAGTATAAAACCGCGAAAAAACGAAATTTTTATCAAAACCCAAACATTTATTTGGAATTATCACGTTTAATCTAAACATCTTTTAACATAACAGAGCAAAAATTTTCAAAGTAACTGAATTTTAGAAAAAATACTTAAATTTTCCACTAGAAAATATGAATTTTCAACAAAAATGGAAAAGTTAAACTATCAGTTACAAAAATTGGTTAGAATAGTTGGATTGTAAGACATTTTTAGTTAATAAAATTAATTTTTAACATAACTCATTAATTTTCAATCTAAATAATGAATCTTCAACTGATATTGTTAAATTTTAAACCAAAAACTCGAGTTTTAAACAAAAATAATAAATCTTTAACTAAAATAATTGAATTTTTAAACTAACAAACTTTAATTTTTACTGAAAACAAGATAAATTGTCAACCGAAACTTAAATAATTAAATTTAAAGTTCAACCAAACAGACGAAATTTTAACCAAGATTATGAAATATTCAATTAAGATGATTACTTAAGATAAATAATTAAACTTTAGACCAAAAAGATAAGTTTTCAACCAAGAAGACTTACTTCTACCAAAAAAGACGAATTTTCAACTGAAAAAGAGCATTTTTCAACCAAAAATTGAATAACCTAATTTTGAGTCAAAAAATGAATGTTCGACAAAAAAAATAAGTTTTTAATAATACTATGGAATATTTAACTGGTATAATATTTACATTTTCAGTTGACAAAAAAAATCAACCAAAAAGGAAACAAATTTTCAACATAATAGTTGAATTTTCGGAAGAATCCACCCTTTTTAACCAAAGAAAAAACAAATTTTCAATGAAATAGCTCATTTTTCAATCCAAGAAATGAATTTTGATTTAAAATTATGAATCAACAAAAAAAATTTTAACAAAAGAGTTGCATTTTAACCAATTTTATTTCCAGCCTAAAAGATGAATTTTCAACTAAAATGACAAATATTTAACTGGACAACTTGAATTTTTAACGGATAAGAAGAATTTTCAGACAAGAAGATTAACTTTCAAAGAAAAAGATCATTTTCAATATTCGAGAAGAATAAGTTAAATAATTACATTCAACAAAAAAAACTAAATTAAAAAAATGTAGTTATATTCTCAAACAACGTTATTAAATTTTAACTGAAATTGTACATCTTTGACTAGAATAGTTGAATTTCAAACCAGAAAGGACAATTTTAACTTATATGAATATTTAAATAAAGTAATTTAATTTTTGACCAAAAACATGAATTTTCAACCGATAAGAATTTTCAGACAAAAAGATTAACTTTCGAAGAAAATAATTTTCTATAAAAAATCGACTTTTTAACAAAATACTTTTATTGCAGTTGGATTTTACATTAAAGACCAATTTTGGTTCAAAATAGTAAAAATTTCACTTGAAAAAAAAAGATAATTTTTTTTTATTAAAGATGGAACAGAAATCTATTTCCTTATGAAAAAAAAATTTTACGCTAAAAAAGCATTCAGAAGATTTATAATTAAAAAACAGACTTCCAAACTACCTCACTTTTCGGCGCATTAGAGACAAATTAACAATTGAAAAAATAGGAAGAAAATAAATTTTTACCCAAAAATAGAATAGTTCAATTTTCTCTTAAAAACCTAATTCTTCACAAAAACGTATTTTCAGCAAAACAGTTCAATTTTTTATTGAAATCGTTAATGTTTTAGATAACAAAATTGAATTTTAATAATTAGTTACATTTTCAATTAAAATGAGGAATGTTCAATAAGAAAATTAATTTTTAATAAATGAGTTTAACTTTTAACCATTCTGAATAGTTAAATTTTCAACCAGAAATAAACTCTCAACCAAAAAATAAATGTTTAACGCAAAGTAGTTCATCTTTTACCCAAGCAGTTAATTTTCAGTGTAAAAAAAATCAATTTTCAACAAAAATATTTAAAATTTCAACCAATGGGATGGATTCTCAGCTAAACTGATAAATATTAACTCGAGTAGTTAAATTTTCAACAACAAAAAAAAATGAATTTTTAATCAAAATTAGGAATCAGAAAAAAAAACATTAATTTTATCAATCATTCATATATACGATCTATTGCGGAACTCGATAAGTATCAGGAAACTTTTTGCGAGATACCTATTGATTTTAAATCATATAATAAGTAGGATGCGGAAATGCTTGTATCTCTGGATTTTTATTTCCTCAGCTCAAAATTAAAAATTTTCGAATTTGTATACTTTTAAACTCAAAGCGATTAAAATTTAACAAGATGATTAGACAAAATTTTAACCATTTAAAATTACCGAAATGATTCAATTACTGATGTATCAATTTCAGACCGTTTAATTTTTACCTTTTTTATTTTCAGCATTATTTTTTAATTTTAAAGTGTTTATTTTTATCACTATCTTTCGAATTATTATTCATTTTAAATAATAATTTCAATTTTGAATATTTCAAAATGTGGAAAAAGAATATGGAAGACTTTGGGACAGTTTTTCTTTTATTTTTCAGGATTTAAACAAATCTTAGGTCAATTGAATTTTGCAGGGAAATATAATATAATATATATAATAAATTAGCAGAATAAAAAACATGTTCTTAAGATTCGTGGGAAAATTTTTAATAATTGTTTTGTAATAAATTCTAAGAAAAAATTGAAAGATTATAAAACCTTTTTCATTATCTCCTGAAATGTTTAAAAAAAGCGTAAAAGATTTTCAAGCAAAATTTTTCAATTTTAGCATAATACATAATTTTAGAAAAAAATTTGAGTAAGTTTAAGAGATATTCAGAAGTTTCGAATCGTTTCTAACCTAAAAACTCATATTTTTGTGAAACCTTACAAAATGAAATTTTTTTAGGTTTCTAGGAAGTCAAAATGATTTATTTCGAAAAATTAATTTGAAGAGATTATTTTAAAATATTTCGAAACATTTCTCAAATTGTCAAAGAAGAATCTGAAAGATTTTAAAGCAGTTTTTTTGATTTCGCAGAATTAAAAAAAAATCGAAATAATTTCAAGATTATCGAAAAAGTGCGTAGAAGATTTTCAAACACATCTGAAATATTTAAAACTCTTTTTTAATTTACCTAGGAATCTTGTGAAAAATTATATTTATATACATTTAAAAACAAACTGGTAACTTATTTTTTTGTTCTCAATTCTCAGAATTTAATTGCAGCTCGACTTTAGGTGTTTAAAAACTTTTCACAATTAGTTTACTTGAAATTTTGATAGCATATTATTATAAATAAAAAAAATTAAACTTCAACAAGTTCAACTGCTACCCAAGAAGTGCAATTTTCAATTGAAGAGATCAATTTACAAAGAAAATATGCACTTCTAATGAGTGATGAATTTTCAACTAAAATGATAAATCTCTAACTAGGATAAATAAATTTTTAGCTCAAAAAAATTAATTGTCAACTCAATTCTAATTAAATTAACATTAATCCAAAAATGCAACGCGCAGTATGTCCCAACAATCGCAGAATAGAAAAAAGTGAATAATTCCTTCCCAACTAAATAATAATTCCCAAAATGTTCCAAGTCATTATATCTAAATTAAAAAATAAAGGTAAGGAAATTTAAGGCATGAATAAACGCACTTAAAAAAAATGAAAGCAACTTTTTTAATCAGACACAAAAAAATCAAGTACACTCATGGAACAATTATCCAGGTTTGTATTTATATAATGCATTATTCTGTCGTATAGAAAACATAAGACATGTTTATTACTAAAAGTGGCTATTTCTCCCGTCGCATGGATTCTCAGTCAAAAAATACACATATAAAATTATATTCAATTAAAATCAAAGCAACTGCATGAACGGCTTATAACTGTATCAAGTGTTTACGAAACTTAATGACTTTTGTAATGCTTTTTCTCATTTTTTAGAAACATTGATGTCTCAATTAATAACCCTTCATCGAACGGTTTCTTACGTTTCTGACACTCCTTCGAAATATTTGAACAAGCTTCAAATATAAAATAGAAGCGATATTAAAATTAGAATTTATCTTGACAAAGGGTTAAAAGACCTGAGCCTCTTATGATATCGTCACTGCTTCTTCATGATTCATGCAAGAGACTATTCTCGTAATTTAGGCCAGCTATAGTGAAATTTATATCCAAAAGACACAAGTCGTTCTACACGTCGAAATGCGGCCGATCCGCACCTCGTGACTTGTTTTATCGAAAACAATCACACTAGCACTAAGCCTCAATTAGGTAAATTTTTACACCGAAAAAAACCTACTTTACGACAATAATTATTAATTACATGTTAATACAATTAAATCTCGCTTAGTCGTAATTTCAGTGTGCCACTGTATAACTATCATACAAAAGAGATACGGGATGTTTTTTTCATGTGTGTTTTAACATGCTTCCGCTTTCCCTATTATTTTTCTCGAATTACTTGTCTTTCATGTTAGGTGTACTCCTTTGTCTGGAAACTTTTATAAAAATAATCAACGTTTTAAAAAAAACCTTGTTTAAAGTCGGATCTTAAAAGTGTCGAGTTCAGTCTCACAACTCGAAACAAAAAACTTATTTGTACAGAATGTTCAACGTTACCGATAAACGTTTAAAGGCTGATTGAAATTTCCCAAGTCCGGAAACGCTTCGGATTTAGATCATTTCAAAGAAAGAAAAAACACAACTCGAGCGAGTCGAATGTGTGCAACGACGCTCGAGCGGTTACTGAAGTTTGAAAGACCAGAATGATAAAAAACGTCGGTCGGAATATGACAACATAAAACCTACTGACTATTGGCCAACGCAAGTCCGTTTCCCGCGCGACTTTCTTGTGATCGAAACCAATCACAATCGGGCAAAACGGATTTGTCGAAACTTGTAAGAGGTGTGTATGTGGTAATGGATTAACCGCGAGATGAAAGTGCAGATTTTCTTGCACAGCGGAAAATAGTGTTGTAACGTACAACTTTTGGGTGACTGAAGTTCAGCTACTTAGTCTACGAAGTGGTTTTTGAGGTATTTCATCATACCGAAAGTCCTGAAGCGTTTGACGCCGATAACCTTCATCAGCTCATCGTCGCAGATGGCGAACTGCTTGTTCTTCGGGTCCTGAAAAAATAAAATAAAGTCAGTTGAATGTCCAGACTCATGATCTTAAAATCCGAAAATTCACTGTTTTCAGTCAGAATTACAATGCTTCATTATGAAATATTTAGAAATTTAGAATAAAAACGGAATCCAACGATCAAATTCTTATAACCAACTCTTAAATGCTTTCATTCAAATTTAAATAAACAAGACAGAAAAACAAGGCAAACTTATATTTTTAATGTTTTTATTCAAATGGACATTTAAGAGTGCGTTGTCCCAATTTCTTAAATTTTAATAATATTTTTGGGAAATCCATTGTTTCAAGTCAGAATTATAATTCTTTTGTAAAATTCCTTGTTACAGATCTGAATAACCTTTTTTTTTAATTCTTTCACTCACAATTATAATTTTCCCCCGAAAATGCATTGTTTTAAGTCACAATTATTCTTCATTTTTAAATACACGTATATATGTAATACAATTATGATTTTTTATTAAGAAATTCTTAGAAATTAAAAAAAAATTAAAAACCCACCGATCAAATTCTGATAACACTCTTAAATGTCATTTAGATTTTTTTAATTAAAAAAAAAAAGAGAAAAAAGACAACCTTTTTTCCCTCCTCTTTTTTACTTTTTGTATATAAATAGAGAAATTTAAGAGTAAATCGTCAAAATATGAATGTTGTTGCATTCTTGATCTTTTTTTAATCTCCAAAAATTAGTCGAATTTGAAAGTTAATTTGTTTAGGAAACCCACTATTTCAATTCAGAATAATAAATCCTAATTACCAGATTCTTGTAAATTAAAAAAACACAAAAATACGAATATAAAATCCTGACACTGTTAAATGTCCCCAGTCAAATAAAAAATAAAATAAAAGAGGAAAGAAAAAGAAGGTAAACTCCTATTTGGTTATTTTAAGATCGAAAAGGAATCAAAGTTTCTCATGAAAAATTTTTAATGCAAAATATGCATGAAAAACATTCACAATTCAAAATGAGACTTCCAGACTAGCTCACTTTTCGGCTTATTAGAGACAAACAAAAATAAAAAAAATGAGAAGAGGGAAAAAATTCTTTCTTACTTCAATAAAAACATTTAATTAGCGTGTCTTCTAAATTTGGTCTGTTTCTTCTTTTTTCCTAATTTTTAAGAATTTCAGCTAGATTTTTTATCTTGGACGTTACATTAAAATTTAAATTTCCTAAACTTTAATAATTTCTTTTTGTTTGAAAATTCTTTGCTTCAGATTAAGATTTTGTTTCGAAAATTCCAATTGAAAATTACATAAATTCGCTTTGGAGAATTTCCTGTCTAACACAAAATTATCAATTTTCCCGAAAATTCACTGTTTCTGACATTCAAATTTTAATAAAAATTGAACACTTAAATGGGTCCATTCAAATTTAACAAAATTGAAATCGAAAAAAGAAGCAAACCTCTTCTTTCTTCTTTTTTGCATTTGAATGGAGACACGAATGACATTGTTGTCGAAATTTTAATGCTGAAGAGGAATTTACATTTTGATTTATTCCGAATTTAATTTTTTAAATTTGAATTATAACAGAAGAATTTCTTATTCTAACTCAAAATTATAATTTTTGTGACCAAGAAATTCTCGACGGAGAGTCCCCACTAAATTGAAAAAAAATGTTTGAAGAGGAAATAAAAAGAAGGCATCCTTCTGTTTTACTTGAATGGAGACTTTTAAGGTAAACTCAGGATTAACTTAATCTTAACTACTAAAATTTAAAAAAATAAAAAAAACCTCTTCGCTTTCTTTTTTTAAATTTTAATATAGAAATTTAAAACTGTGCTGTCCAAATTTGATCATTACATTCTTTTTTAATAGTAACAAAAATTCTTGGTTCAAATTTAAATGTTAGACGTCAAAAGAAGAATTCGAATTTTGATTTATCCAAAGTTTTTAAACTCATTTTCAAACATAAATTTGTCCCTCAGAGAATTTTCAACCTAAAAAGAATAGTTACAAAAAAAAACAATGTTCAACCAAACTGTTGAATTTACAAAACAGTTAAATTTTTCAACAAAAGCAACTAATTTGTAACAAAACAGTCTGACCTATTTATTCAGTAGGCAGTTGCAAGTTTTTTTTTTTAATGTCTTTTTTACAGAAGTGAAACGATGTTCTTAATTCTGACTCTTCCCTTTAACCAACAGAAAGGCGTATTTGCGATTTTCTTAACTAGGGAGTAAAACTTACTCACCCCTACCTTTAATAGCTCAGTGAACAGCCCTACCTTTCTAGGGTTAAGCCAAAAGGGTGAATTTTCTAATCGAGAATACGAATGTACAACAAAACAGTTTAAATGTAGAATTTTTAACCAACAGAGATCAATTCTGCTTCAAAAATATGATAGTCCGTTGTTTCAAAAAATAGACAATTGATAATCAAATAGTTGAAGCATCAACCAAATAATTAATATTTTAACCAAAAAGTCGAATTTTTAACAGAGATAAATTCTGAACAAAAATTATAACATAGTATAATAATAGTAAAATATAATAGTAAAAGTTCTTTGAAAACAGGGGAAAAATAGAAATTCTTTCAAAATTTCCGGCTCTCTAGAGACCCTGGGATACTTACATAGAGATTTCTCTCTTTGATGATACTCCAGACCTTCTTGACGACCTCATGTCGGGCCATTTCTTCGGCACCGACGATGGCAGCCAACTCTGGGGATAGCGTGATGGGGCGCGTGTAACCACCACCACCCTTGCCCTTAGCGCCTCCTTTTTTCGCACCACCACCGGATTTCTTGTTCTTCCCCCAATCTTCGTCACTGTCGCTATCGCTGCCCTTCTTCTTTCCCTTACCCTTGGCCGCCTTTCCTGCAACGAAATTCGACAATGACATTTTTTGGATTCTGGGGACTAGAGGAGTAAAAAAGAGATAAACATTTACCCTTTTTGGGAGTTGGTTTTCCCTTCTTGGGACTGTATTCCTCGTCGCTGGCGTCTTCGTCACTCGCACTTTCTTCGTCATCGGAAGAGGCTTTCTTGCTGCGTTTGCTTGCTGGTGCTGCTTTCTTGGGAGGTCCTCGTTTCGCGGGTTTCTTTTCCTCCTCTTCCTCTTCTTCGGAAGCTTCTTCCTCTTCCTCCTCTTCTCCCTCCTCAGACTCTTCACTGGCAGCCTTCTTCTTTTTCTTTCCTCCGTCTTGTTTCTCTTGCAGACACTCCATCACGAGATCGTCAACTTCCTTTTTCCTGTTCAACAATTAACATTTTATTATTATAAATTTTTGTTACACGTGACTAATTAATTATATCTGTTCTTTCGTATAAACATATCTTTAAATAATTATTTTTAATATTATAATTCTTAAATCATTTTTGTGATATAATTTTTAATGTCTTTGGCATTATAGATTAATTAATGATTTATTATTGGAGAGTAAAATTATGAAAAAAAATATTCTTAATCTTTTATTCAGTAAATTTAATTATAATCACACACGTTTATAACACAGCTATTCTAAAATTCAATTCATATTAGAATAAATAATTTTTATTATGGACTTTTGAAATAACTCTTAAAAAGTCTACATTTGAAATTTTTTCCTCATTATACCTCTTATTCCCTTGAAAAATTTCAAAATTCTTGAAACATTTATAAAGTTTGCTTTAAAATCTTCAAATATCTACTTGATTGTTTTACTTTTTTTAATGCTTTCATATAGGACAAATTTTCATCAAAATTAATTGTTGGCCAAAGATCAGTTTCCAATACGAAAATATGAATTTTTAACACAAGAAAAAATCATTTTTAAATGAGCGATTGAATGTTCCACCAAAAAGATGATTTTTCAATCAAGAACATTCATTTTCTACTAAAAAGACGAATTTTTAACAAAATGACATGATTTTTTAACAAAATAGTTCAATCTTAAAAAAAAGAATAATTTTTTAACATATTACAGTGGAATTCAATCATAAAAAACGAAATTCCAACAATGTAGTTGATAATAATTGTTTTTTTTTTACTTTTAGAAGATCTCGCAGCTAAAAATTGTTTAAAATTATAGTATTTTCCTAATTTATTATTATTATTATTTTTTTTTTGAAAATTCTACATAATTAGAAAAATTACCCTTTCGAGAATCTTCTGAAATACTCTATTAAAACAAACTTTCCAAAATAAAAAATCATGTATTTTCCTAAAAACCTTTTAAAAAATGTAACTCACTTTAAAACTTTTAAAAAATTTTAATGTGATTCTAGGGAGACATTTAAATTCGCGTCTCAAATAAGATGTTGGAAATTCAAATACTACTTGGACATATAAAAATTTAACCCTGCAAGAGATGGAACTTTAAGTCAAGGTGAAGTTTGGTTCAAATTTTGAAGAAGGGTCTGCATGATTCAGGAATTAGAAAAATGAATTTTTTAATTTTAATTTTGTTTTGTCGGAGGGGGAACGAGGTGGATACTTATGTATCTTCAGTTCCACACAGAGTCCCTCTCGTCGATCTTGGATACAGTATCACTCACACCTGCATTATTTTAAAGCAAATGCGCAGGTACCGCATCCATAAGTTTCAAGAGAACGACTACATTATGGAAAATAGTTTTTAAAATAGATACACGTGGAAGATTATTACCTGGTTCAACGACACATTCAAGGACATTGTTGGAAATAAAATTGTGGAATCTTAAACGAAAAAGATGACATTTTTCCCAAAAAAGCGAATTTCCAACAAAATAAATAAATTTTTAACACAGAAATCTAAATTTACAACAAAAAAGTTGATTTTAAAATAAAAAATTTGAATGTTCAGCCAAATCAATGAATTTTCTACCAAAAGACGAATTTTTAGTGAAATAGTTACATTCTCAACCAAAAGAATGAATTTTCAACTAAAATCATGTACCTTCACCCAAAAAAATTCAACTTTACTACAGTAAGTCAACTTTTAACCAAGTAGTTGAATTTTTAACAAAAGAATGTAAACCGATATTTCATATAAATAGGATTTTTAATCAAAGAGTGGATTTCATATTTTAAAAAACGAATTTTCTATAAAATAGTTGAATTTTCAATCCGAAAACATAAATTTACACCAAAAAAATCATTTTCGACTAATCAATTCAAATTTTCCACCAGAAAGTAAACTAAAAAAGATAAATTTTTGAACCAACGTGAAATAGTTAAATTTTCAGACAAAAAAAAAAGAATAATTTTTTTCTAACTTCTCTTGAGTTTAAAAATTAAAATATCTTGTTTACCTTTCAGAAAGGTCAACGTCCAGTTTCTCTTCAATTTGTTGCCTCACTTTTTTGGCTGACATAGTTGTGAGGTCCGCATCCTTAAGAATAGCTGCAAAAAACAAAATCGGTAAATATAGAAACAAAAGACGCCGTAAGAGGTGCTTGTCTTCTTAAAATTATACATATTTTTTTGTGATTTAGAAACACAATTACAAATTTTTAGAAGCACTTTGTTCAAACTAAAAATTTTATTTCTGAAGATCAAAATAAAGAAAATACAAAAATGTTGTTGCCAATTTTAGGATAAAATCGACAATACTGGATACATAAACGCAAATGTTAATTTTTAAATGAAGAGGCTAAATTTTTAAAACGAATTTAAATCCTGAATAAGCCAGACAAATTTTCAATTAAAAAAAACCGTAAGGCTACGTTTTTATTAAATAAAATTTTGAATTATTACTTTTTAATTTTGAACAACGTACACTTCCTTAAAATACCAGAAAAAGAAATTTTAAATTATAAAAATTTAATTTCAAATAAAAAATGTAAACAAAACGCTTCTAGAGTTTCTTCTTGAATGCTGCCATTTTTAGAAGAGTTTTTCAAACATACGACAATATTTTTACGAAGAATTTAAATTCTGCCCGGTCATTTTGTTAATTTTTTTCAACATGTCAAACTTTTAAAAGGAATTTATTTAATTTCAATTTTGACAAATTTACATAATTTTCAAATACCAGGCAAGTAAATTTTGAATTAAAAACAATTTAAATTCACTCAAAATATCGGATAAATAAATTGTAAATAACAATTCAATTTCAATTTTAAAAATAAATTCCAAATGCAAAAATTTGCTTTTTTTTAACATTAGGCCGAATTTCTAAAAAGAATTTAAATTCTGAATACATTTTGAATTAAAAAAAAAAAATTAATTTAAATTTCTACGATTATACCTTAAAAAAAAACCTAAACAAGTATTATAGTTGTATATTTCTGAACTAATAATGAACTGGTTTACTAAGAAAAAATAATAAATCGCAAATAGGGAATTGAAAATGTTTTAACCCAAATTCAAATCACCCGCTATTTGAATGTGTCCGTACCACTCCCATTTTGTGGGTAACCACATATTTTAATTTCGAAACGTGATTTTTGTGCGTAATAAATAATCAGCCCCAATCTCAGCCTCAATTTAAGAATAAAAAGCTATTAGCCTTCTTTGTTAATTTGAGGTCAAAAGAATTCCTGTATTCCAAGAATTTAAAATTTGCATTCGAATCTCTAATTAGTGGTTGGCAGGACTGTTATCGCCAGTGTTGTTTCTTCTTTCTTCGAGATTTCAGGTCGGAAAAAGAGAACTATCGTCGAATGCATCCAAATGCAAATGCATTCGGTTATCTAAACGGTAGGCGATTAATAATTTCGAAAAAAAAATCAGAGTGAAATACCGAAAAATTTCGTACTTTTTCGAATTCGGATTTCGAGATTAGATTAGCCCGGCTTGTTCGCTTTCTAAAGATAA
>JAUELO010000274.1:8686717-8700811 GCA_032357855.1 Amphibolips quercusostensackenii | reverse complement strand
CCCATCCTTTGTTTCTTTTATTTGAAAAGTTTTCCAATTTCTCTTTACGTCCCTGTTTGCTGCACTAAGCGGTGGTCGAAAAAGGATTGTTTCACATTTTTGAATATTTAACTTTAGTTTCCAAGTATAAAGATAATATTGAATTTTTTCAAATAAATCTTGAAGTTGCTCTTGTATTCTTGATGCTTTTTTACCTATGATGTAAATTATTATGTCATCAGCGAAAGCTAGTGCTTTTTTGTGAACTTCAATATTGAGACCATACATTGTTAATAGTTCGTAAACAAAGATGTTAAAAAGGATAGGAGAGAGTACTGCTCCTTGGTGAAGACCGTTAAGTACTTTGAAAACCCGCTCAATAGTTATATTGCCATCCGTGATTATGAAGCTTTTCCCTGTTGTCATTTCTTTAATCATTTTAACAAGGTGTTTCGGAAATTTTAGCTTTAATAGTTTATAAATCAGGCCTTCAATCCATACTGTGTTAAAAGCTTTTTCTAGGTCTATTAGACAAGCACCTACATATTTTTTATCGTTGATTGCCCTACAGACGTCCGACCTTAATTTATTAATTGCATCACTCCCAAATATATATATATATATATATATTTTGCCTGAAAAAAGACCAAATAAATTTTTTATTCAATTTTTCTTCAAATTCGAAACTTTTAATATTTGCTAAATCAAGATATAAAGATTTCTTATGAAATCACTTTTCTTTAAATAAAAATTGATGGATATTCTTCTGGTTCTAGCGATATCGCCGATAGAAGCTGCAAATTATTTTGATCTTATTAGAACGTTTCTTTCCATCCGCAGGGTGGTTTGGGTGTAATACTCAAGGGTGCTAGAAATGAAGAAAAAAATGTTGACTTGTAATGATAATATTATAAAAAAGTTATAATAACAAACACTAAGAACATTTCGGATAAAAATGATTAAAATAGTAGAAAATGACTAAACCTTATTTTTTACAAGTATAACCTAGAATATGTTCCATCTGATTCTAGCGGCCTTTTTTCAATCTTTGTCACATCCGATGCATCAATTTAGGCATAACCAACTAACCAATCGGTGGCAATCGACAATTTTCTTTTAAGAATGCCGATTCATATAATTTTTATTGTCGTATCAAATTCATTCAATTCATTTTTGTTTTTTAGATTAATCAAAGAGAATATGCCTCTTGAAATTATTTGATAATTTCAGAAACAAATTATTTCAACAAGTTTCCATTACGAAAGTTTGAAGTATGCAAAAAATGATTTTATCTCTTAATTGTCCTTTATTTATGTTGTCAGGGAGATTTATAAGAATTGAGTGCAGAAATTTTGTCATTTAGTATTTTCTGTTAATTTTATAAACAAAAAGTATAAACAATTAAACCGCCGCATCGTATAACGGGTTACAGAATATTTCTCGAAGAGTGGGAGGGCCCCCGAACGTCGCTCAAACTCAAGCAGCTGGGGACCCCCCCACTCCTCAAGAAATATTCTATATCCCGTTCTACGATGCGGCGGTTTAATTGTCAACCAGTGTTAGCAGTGATATGGTTTTACGCCTGTTGATATCTACCATAATCATTTTTTTATATAATTTGTTTCTGAATATTGTAAATAATATCAAACAATAAATTTTCAACACTAAACTTTACTGGCAATATAATTTAGGGACAATTAGGAGATAACATTTGGTTTACTTCAAATGACCGCACTGGGAATTTGTTTACATAATTTGTTTCTAAAATCAACAAATAATATAGGGAGACATATTTTTGTAATCAAGTATCACCCTGTCCTTAAAAGTAAGTAATGTTAATGCCAAAATATTCTCTACAAATTAGCAATCTATAATATACAGTGTTTGTTAATAGAACTTCTTTATAAAAATTATCATTACAAGTGAACAGTTTTTTTTATTTTACGCACCCGCAAGTATTAAACCCAAGTCACGCTGAGCATAAAAAAAAAATTTTCCAAAAAAATAAAACAAAATTTACACCTTCTATCTTCTGTGAGTCGCCTAATTTAACAAAAATTAAAAGGTGAAAATTTCGCAAAAAATTGAATCAATAAATTGTTTTGAAAATATTTTTATCAATTTTTATTAAAATCGAAGTAACGCTTGCGAATTCTATTATTCCGAACATATACTGGCCCAATAACCTTTCAAACTAATTGTCGAAAAAATTAAAATAATTACATGTGATTTAAGAAATGGAATTCAGATATTTATTTCAAAAGAGCACAAGCATTTTGAAAACTTATATAATTGTGATAAAAATATGTTCAATGTAAGTCAACTTTTATAATACGAATTATAGCTGATACTCAATTACATAACTTTTAAATAAATTATCAATACTACTTAATACAGAAAAATTAAGATTAAATCTTTATGTGATTTATTAATGTAAAGAAAATTAATCAGCCTATAACTGACTAATCGGTTCACAATATTTACGAAAATTTGACATTGAACAATTATTTTCACTAAAACATTCAAATAATTTTTGCATTATATATATTTTTTCAATTGAAATAGCATTTCTATACATTTACATAATTTTCTCATGATGTGTCACTCATTCGAAGGATATAAAACTTTAATCTTTGTGTAATTTAATATTGAACCTCAATCTTTACGTATTTTGATATTGTAAACTATAATTTGTATTAAAACATTAAAATAATTTTTGATTAATTTTTTTTTTTAATTTCAACTCACATTTATAAGAATTTTATTTATTAATAACCTTTGAAACTTATTTCGGAAAATGAAAGTTTTAATAGAATCAGTAAATATTCAATTCATCAGTTCACAACATAAAGCATTAAATAATTATTTTAATTAAAACACCAAAATAATTTTTACACTATATTTTTTTCTTAGTTAGAAATTGAATTTTAATACATTTAATTTACTAATAACCTTTAAAACGAATTTTTAAAAAATGTTATATATATGTACACATAATTTAAAGAATTAAAATCAAATACTTATTCAACAACATCACAAACATTTGAAATTGCGTTTCGATACATTTTATGTACTAACCACTTTTAACAATAATTTTAAAAAATTAAAATACATGTACATATAATTATAAAAACTGAATTCACATACTCATTCAACACATTAAAAAGGGTTGAAAAAATTATACAGTTCCAATAGAGGCGTTTTAAATAAAAACTTAACTTTTATTATAAAAATAACAGCCAATATTCAGTTATATAACATTAAAATAAATAATCAATTTATGCTAATTAATTTAATAACAATTTGAATTCATTTTCAATTCAGTTGAAAATGTTGAACAAAATTAATTGACCAATAATAAATTAAACTGTCTGCTTCATAAAAAGCATCAACCTATTATTTTCATTGAGACATTCAAATGAGTTGTACTTATTTTTTTTCAATTTTAACTTTTATTTACGAATATTATATTCATTGATAATTTTCAGAAAATTTAAGTTTCAATACAATCATTTCATAATAATTTAATGTTCATAAACAATACGTAATTAAATAATCTTCAACTTAATTTGCATTGAAACATTCAAATTAAATAACATAAAAAACATTAAAACATGTGTGCATATAATTTTCAAAATTAAATTCAGATGGTCATTCCACAACATTGCAAACATATACAAAATTATATAATCATAATGAAGGTATATTTTAAATAAAAAGTAAACTTTTATCATGAAAATCATAGCCTATATTCAATTATATAGCCTTGAAGTAAATAACAAATTTATTTTACTTTAGAGAAAACAATGAAAATTCCATCTTCATGTAAAATTACCTTGATTGAAGCGTTTAAATATTTTTACCATATCTTTTTCGGAAAATAATTAGCAGTAACCTTTGAAACTAACTTAAAAATAAATTAAAACATATGTGCACATAACTCAAAATTGAATTCAGATACTTATTTCACAGCATCAGAAACATTTAAAAAATTATGTGACTGGAATAGAAGTATTTTTAATATGTATAAACTTTTATTATACAAATGATAGCCAATATTTAATTACGCAACCTCCACATTAATAAGAAATTTATGTTAAACAGTGAAGAAAAATTAAAATTCAATCTTAATGCAGTTAATTATTGTGAACAAAATCAATTAATTCATAATCAATTCATCAGTTCACAATATAAAAGTCTTCAACAAATATTATCATTGAAACATTGAAATAATGTTTACTTTATATATATTTTTATTAAACTTGAAATTTCATTTCTGAAAATTTGAATTATTATTTATAACCTTTTATACCAAGTTTCGAAAAAATTAAAATATATGTACATACAATTTTGAAAATAAATACAGCTCCTTATTTCACAACATTACAAACATTTAAAAAAATTATATAATTGTAATAAAGGTATTTTAAATGAAAAATAAACTTTTATTGTGCAGATAATAGCCAATATTCAATCACATAATCAAAAAAGAAAATCAGTTTTTGTGTTAATTAATATTGTGAAAAAATTAATCAGCTAATAATTAATTAATCAGTTCACAAAATAAGAAGCCTTGAACAATTATTTTCATTAAAACATTTTAATAATTCCTAACCTTATATTTTTCTGAACATTTTTTTAATAATAACCTTTTAAACTAAGTCCATAAACAATAACAATATATGTACATATAATTCTGGAATTAGAATTAAGAAACTTACTTTACAGCATCACAAAAATTCACTAAAATTATATAATAGAAATAAAGGTGTTGTGAACATGAATATTCTTCTATTATACAAATTATAGCTAATATTCAATTAAATAACCTTGTGATAAATAAGAAATGTATGCACTTAATTTTAAAAATAAATAAATTTCAATCATAACGTAATTTAATATTGCAAAAAATTAATTAGCTAATAATTAATTAATTAATTCACAAAATAAAAAGCATTAAACTATAATTTTCATCGAAAAATTTAAATAATTTCCACTTTATTTAATTTTTCTATTTTAACTTTTATTTCTGAAAATTTGATTGATTTATAACTTTTGAAGATAATTCCAGAAAATGTAAGTTACAATAAAATCAGTAAGTAATTAATTAGTTCACAAAATAAGAAGCAATTATCTATAACTTTCATTAAAACATTAAAATAATTTTAATTTATATTTTTTAACTTTCATTTTTGACATTTTGATTTAATAAAAACCTTTTAAACTAATTCCAAAAAATGTAAGTTTTAGTAAAATTAGTTAATAATAAAACGCGCATTTCATAATAAAGTAGAATATCTGTGACTGGATTAGAATGACAGACAAATTACTTGAATATATTTTACGCCATGTATAGAGAAAGTTATAACAACCAAAGATATAATATCTTCGTTGACAACTTACATACCTGAATTAATTAAATTTATCTGGATGGTTGGAGCTGTTATTGAAACTAATAGTAAAAATGCATAGGCCGAAATAATAATCGGTGATAGATAAAATTAGGCATCTACTTTTTCAGTTCTGTTGATTTTAATTTTAAATTAAGAGGTCACCCTATGTCCTTTTGAGTTACAAATGGCCGCTTCCACGAAATCTTTCTCCATGATCACCTATCAATGGAGGTTGCGAGTTTCCATATGAAGGAGTGGGCCGAAAAAGTTAACAAATTTCCTGAAAATGACCCCAGAAACATGTTTCCGAAAGTAAATCAAATTTTTATATCAAAAGGTAAAATATCCATTCCACAATTAAGAATCCAGAATCAAAATATCACACTCCTTCAGAAAGAAAATGTAAATGTACATAGCCTACTTAGAGATGAAACCGATAGATTAATAATATCCAATCAGGAGGACAAACTAATATTAATAGGAACACATTTTCAAAACACGCACACACAAGATTTCTTCATTTTTGAAGAGAAAGGCTAAAGGAAATTATACACGAGAAAATATTAAATTTGGAAACAGAAATAAACAAGGAGAAAGAATCCAACACTACAGTAATCACCTTCAGTGATGACTTGAGGTCCGATTCATCTGCATTGCAAGAAACAATCCCAAAATTCTTTACTTTAAACAGAGAACTGCACAAAACATTTGGAAAGCTGAATAATAAAAATTCCTCAGGCACTGATGGCATTTCAAATATTGCGTTAAAAAATGTTACACCTACAATTGTGCATGAATATTGTATCTTGTTTAATAATATGTTTAATAACAGTCTCTTTCCGGAATAATGGCAAAAAACTAAAATAACTTTTATACCTAAAAAAGGAATTAGTAGTAACAGCCCAGCAGACTTTTGACCTTTAAGTTTATTACCAAATATAAGTAAAGTTTTTTAAAATTCTGTGAAAAACTCTCTGTTGCATGTATGCGAAGAGAAATAAGTTATACCCAAATTTCAATTTGGATTCTGACATAAACATTCAACAGTCCATGCAATAAACAAATTAACATCGGACGTCTGCAGGGCAATTAATCATAAGAAATATCTAGGAGCTTGTTTAGTAGACACCAATTATTCATCACTACCACAGAGGGCGAAGGCAAAAAGCTATTCTATACAAAAAAAAACCTGGACACAAAAAATCCACACGAAGCATGGAGATATACAACATGCACAACAAACAAAGAAAAAAAAGACAATCATAGGTTAAATAAAGAAAAATATTTTTGCCTAGATAAATAGCTCAAGCGTTGATGATCCTATTAAGATATAAATAAATTAATTGCATTGTACATTAGATAAATATATTAGGTACAAAATGTTGTTAAATCGACAGGAAAAATTTATTACACGTAATTTATGTTTAGTTTCATAATATTCTTTGCATGACCACCACTCATAATGTTGAGAAAATAAGCATCAGGCAATCTCCATTTCTTTCTAGTATTAAGTTTCCGTAAGCTTTTTTTTTTGAAAAGTTGTAGTGTCGTTCATTTCTTTTATATTTTATTTCTATATGTTACTTAAAAATACTCGAAAAATATCTAAATATGGTCAGTTTTTTGTACGGCACTTTTCTGATCAAAGATAAACTAATAATGTACACGATAATGTTACTACTACGCATATTAATATCTATACCAAAAATGAGAAATGAGTTTTATATAAAATTAAATATGCTAACGTGAAGGCACAAGTAGGTCTACGTGATTTCGAGTGCTCTATATATGCCAGCAAGTCCTTTGTATTACTTTCCTGAAATATTATTGATTGTTTATCATGAAAATTGTGTAACGAACTGTAATATTGGCAACTTAATAAACAATTTCAAAGCAAAAAAAGCACCAGTTCTCGTCTGATCACTGATGTTAAGCAGCCGTTGGGCGCGTTTAGTACTTGGATGGATGACCGCTTGAGAATACCGCGTGCTGTTAGCACCATTTTATTTTGTTAAAATTTATTTCTTTTTTATAATTTGTTATTCAACTTTCATGTTATTTTAAAAATGTTAGAAATAAATTCATCTCTATTTGACTTTTTAACCCTGCAAACTGGATTTTTCTTTCAAAACAATGATTTAATTTTACTTTCTTTTCAACATATTAAAGATAACATTAGAGGTAAATAAAAAAATTTTTAAAAGAAATACATTACCAAAAAAAAAGAATACCAAGCCTTTTTTTGGTTCATTATCACTCTTCTTGAAGATATTTTATTCAATTTTTATGTTATTTTAAATATGTTACAAAGAAAACCATGTCTGTTTCACTTTTTAACACAGTCAATGAAATTGTTCTTTAAATACATTTACTTAATTTTACGTTATGTCAACGGCCATACCACACTGAAAGCACTAGTTCTCGTCAGTAGCCCTTAAACCTTTAAAGGGATCGGTTGTGCTCTAGGTGCAGGTAGTTCGTACTCCCAAATCCTTTAGTACAAATTTTGAGCAAGGCAAGCTGCCACCACGGCGGGCCATAGGCCAAGTTTCGCGCCAAATTTTCAGACAAATAAACCGCTTAGTGTAAATCAAAAAAGAGAAAGAGACCATACAACTTTCGACAGTGATTCAGGGGGCTTTCCCCCCAAAAAAAGAAATAAAAAATGCCGACATGTGGGCATTCTTGAATGAAAAATCTACCATGGGAAACAATAAGGACCAAAGGAAGAAGTCAACTTCAAGTACACCGGAACAAAAGTCATTTCAGACTCATCTAAATCTTAAAGTCCAAAAATAAAACGCTAAACGAATAGATAACCTGAAACCATATGAGAAACCAGGAACAAACTCGGAAAGAAAGGCTGAACTCTTCATTCCATCTAAAGACGATATTTCACCAAAAGAACCAGCACCACAGAAACAAGAAGGAACAATGACTCATACAGAAAACATGTAACCCCAAAAAAAAACATACGAAGATATGATAACAAACAGCCAGAAGCAACAACAAATAATAGAAAATCTAATGAAGACCATACAAGAGCAGACCGAAAGAATAGAAAAACTAGAGAAATTACAAAACCACCTTACACACGACATGGAAACAGACATCGCAGAAAACCAGGAACACGAGAAAGGACAAACTCAAAAACAAAAGCAAAAGGGTTTTTCTCAAAACCAAAGAAGAAACCCTCGGGGGAAATCCGACAGCTGAAACAGCGCCATAGTCAACAATGAGGGCAATAAACGAGACAGCACCCATCAAGACCTGATCCAAGACCAAGTCTACGCTGAAAGAACCCTGCCCACTGGACAAAAAGGGAAACCTCCACCCATTGTAATCTTCGGCCAAGACCAAGCAAAAACGGTAAGCCTTATAAAGACACAACTCGAAAAAGATAATTTTTATATTAAGCGCGTAAATAGCAATAAACAAACATTATACACCGAAAACATACAAAGTTTTAAAAAGCAAGAGAACAACTCGAAGCTACAGAGGCCAATTTTTTTCTTATACGCCCAAAGAAGAGAAAGTGAAATCATTTCTTTCAAAAGGTCTAGGGACAAATATAGAACCAGAAGAATTGCTGATTGATCTGAAATCACTTAACGTTGAAAATATTAAATTTATAAAAGCCTCTAGATACACAACTACAAAATCACAGAAAGAAAATAGACTGTTGCCTTTTTATCTAATCCAGCTAACACCAGACAGCTAATCATCCAAATTACATAGCATCAAGTATATAAATTATCCAGCAATTAGATGGGAAAACTTGAAGAAAAGGGATAGTATCCAATGCAAAAAATGTCAAGGACTGGGACATGTTGCTTTGAATTGTCACTTAGATTATAGGGGCGTCAAATGCAACGAAAACTACAAGCCAGGGAAATGTAAATTACCAGAACATACGAACGCAGATGATAGAAGTAAATTATTCTGTGTAACATGCAATAATTTCGGCCACCCTGCCTCTTATAGAGGCTGCGAAGTAAAGTTACAATTGAAGCGTAGGGCACGGGAAAAAATCTAGCAGCTAAAAGAAAGTAGGATTGCTAAAGAGCGTATGCTAAACAATAACACTCAACCGGAAATTCCTTTCTCAAACGTCATAAAAAATAACAAACAGCAAAATTCTTAAAACACTTATGATACTCGAGAACCTTTACAGCACACAACTAGTGACATACAAAACAGACAAGAAATATCAGACAAAGAAACTTTACAAAACATATCGAACGAATTATTTTTAATTATAAAATTAGTGCAACAAAATAGTAATAAAATTGATAATTTGTTCTCAATATTAACTGATCCCTGATCCTATTCCCAATGGCTGATGACAACATTAGGCACACGACAAATACCTTGAAAATTGCTAAATTAAA
Organism: Amphibolips quercusostensackenii; assembly: GCA_032357855.1. Classification (NCBI taxonomy): domain Eukaryota; kingdom Metazoa; phylum Arthropoda; class Insecta; order Hymenoptera; family Cynipidae; genus Amphibolips; species Amphibolips quercusostensackenii. The sequence goes on along the minus strand of JAUELO010000274.1, from coordinate 8,691,048 downwards.
GATGATATCGGTAAATGTAGATTCGATTATAACAAACCAAAGAAGAAATAGTCTTTTAAACTTCCTGAAAATTCATAACCCAGGCATTGCAACTCTAAACGAAACCAAACTGAACCCAAAACATAAAATTGATTTTAAAAATTATGACATCATTAGAAGGGATCGACCAAATGCGGTACAAGGCGGGGGAGTAGCAATTTTAATTTAAAAAACCTTAAAATTTAAGCAAATAGTACTATCTGAAGTAGAACAATTTAAAAACTTAGAAATAATAATAATTAGTCTCTGCCTCCCAGACAATCAAAAGCTTTACATTAGAGCAGCTTACGCACCTTATGGAGCACGATTAAACTTTAATCAAGAAATAGATAAACTGTTATAAACACTTCAGCTAGATGATCCTAACAACTATTATGTAATGGCAGGGGATTCAAATGCTAAGCATATTAGTTGGCTAAACCAGTCATTCAACACTAGAGGAACATTTTCAAAAAATTGAGTAGATAATAACGAAATAAAGTACAAACTAAAACTGTATGGCTTTAGCCTTCCCTCTTATCCAAGGGGAATTTCGTACCTAAATCTTTGCTTAGCCGATAAGTGGTTACAAGTCACAAAATCTGAAAATACTGAAAAACTCAAAACTTTACAATACAATAGCGACCATAATGCAATCTAAATGCAAATTTGTTATAAAAATGATATCTACTTCGTACTGGAAATAATGGAAATTAATCACAAACTAAATTACAGAAAGACTAACTGGAACATTTTGCAAACCACTCAACTAAAGTATATAACTCTAACATTCCTAACAATAGAAACTCATCCAACGAAGAAATAGATATTTATTTAGAAGATATAAACTCAGCGATAACAATTGAAATGAATAACACCGTTCCAGAAATAAAAAGTAAAAATTCTATGGAATTCTACCAAACACCCTTCATCATGAAAATCCAAAAACAAAAGAGCAAGTTAATAACTAGAATAAATAAAATCTATAGGAATTTCTAAAATCATAAAAGTAAAGAACTAAATTCATTACAAAATAAATTGATCGCAATAAAAGCCCTGCTCAAGCAGCAATATATTAAATCCATAAATCCATACTGGGAAGAAAAAGTCCGCAAAATTCCAGTCAATGATACAAAAAATATGTTCCCCCAAGTCAAACAAATATTTAGAATTAAGGGAAAAGTCTCTATCCCAATACTTAAAATACAAAACCAAGATACACTGCTCTTCCAGGAAGCAAATATTAACACCAATAGTTTGTTAAAAGACGATTCTAAAAAATACGTAATCTCCAACGAAGAAGATAAACTTAAAATAATAGGCACGCACTTTCAAAAAACCCACACCAAATTTCTTCATCTCGGACGAGAGGGATTCAATAGAATCATCAATAAAAAAATAGAAGACTTTAACCAAGAAATAAAAGACGAAAAAAAAATAAAACGGTAGTAATATTAAACGACGATTTAAATTCAGACAGTATCGGTGGATTAGAAGAGAACATTCTAAATTTCTTTACCACAAAAATTAGGTTAAAAGACACATTCAAAAATCTAAACGACAAAAAATCATCAGGCATCGACGGCATTTCAAATATAGTGGTAAAACACATAACATCGAAAATTATTGACGATTACTGTATTCTCTTTAACAACATGTTAAATAATAGCTTCTTCTTAGAGGAGTGGAAAAAATAAAAAATTATTCCCATCCCCAAAGAGGAAATAATAGTATAAACCCAGCGGACTTCAGACCCATAAGTCTTCTTCAAATATTAGTAAAGTATTCGAAGTTATAGTAAAGGACTCTCTAACGAAAGTATGCAAAGAAAAAGACATGATACCGGAATCCCAATTCGGATTTAAGCGTGAACATTCTACCATCCATGCTATGTAAACTAACGTCAGACATCTGCTGGGCAATGAATAACAAAAACTATGTAGGAGCATGTATAATACGAGTAGATTTAGAAAAAGCTTTTGTCACAGACTGGATAGACGGAGGAATATATAAAATTTAAAAAAATACATTCCCCAAATATCTCATAAAAATAATCAAAAAAAGGTTACAGGAAAATCCTTTATAATAACAGATGGTAATATTACTCCTGATGAAGTTTTCCTAATCCTAAATTGCCTTCACGAAGGAACAGTACTGTCACCGATGCTATTTAATATTTGCATAAACAAAATATTATAAGTGCACGAAATCAACGCAGATATAAATAAAAGAGCAATTGCATTTGCAGATGATATAATTATCTACATTATAGGTAAAAAAGTATCAGAAGTACAAGAAGCCCTGCAAGACCTTTCAACTAAAAACGCAAGGAAAAATTGGAAAAATTTCCAGATAAAAGAACGTAAAGATGGAGGAGAACCGCTTTCAAATAGACAAATAGTTAAGTACTTAGGCACCAATATTGATCAAACCCTATATTTTAATCAACATGTAGGAATACAACTAAAGAATGCAAGAAACGCATTCTCCATGCCAGAGAGACTAGTCTTTAATAAATACTTAAACTATAAGATTAAAATTAAATGTTATCTATTAATAGTGCGACCCATAATAAGATACGCCTGCCCTATATGGTACAACATTTGTTTGTCTATTATGGAGAGAATCAGAGTTTTTGAAAGAAAATGCTTAAGGGCGTGCCTAAAAAAGTATAGAGCAGCTGCGTCAGATTATGAAAAATATATATCTAATAAACAAATCTATAATATGGCAAATGGTCACAAAATTAAAACACAAATCCTAAAAATAGTTAGAAATCATTTTGCAAACACACGAAATGTAACAGAAAACAGCTTAATCTTTGGAACCTACTATCCTAACGATCAGTATTACGAAAATGTAATCAAAACAAACTTTATTCCACCAGAAGCATTCATATACCTTGATAAAAATGGATATATTCAGGACACACACGGCGCGCCAGTCATATACCACTATAAGAAATGCTACAAGAAAGCTATCCTATACGACAAACACCTAGATACACGAGTACTAAACGAAGCACGGAGGTTCACTACATGCACTGCTAATAAGGAAGAAAAAGACAAACATAAATTTAACACTGAAAAATGCTTTCAGCTAGAAAAATAGCACACTTTAACAATCCTACTTTCTATCTAGAATAGTATCCTAGTACAAAATTAGTAAATAGTTCTTATCCTTCTTTTTGATAATTATATTATTGTATTGATTAATAATAAATACATTGTGATTGTGCAAAAGCTAGCCTAAGTAATTACAATCTTTTAAACTTTCATTATAATGTTTTATTCGTATATTTTTATTTTTAAGAATGGAGTAAAATTTGTTCTCTTATATCATAAACGTATGCGATATCAGATGACATTCCTAATCAATCGCTCATGTTATATTTGTGTATAGTTTAATTCCTTTAAGTATAGTTTTTTATTTTGTTATATATATGTATGTATATATATATATATATATATATTCTTTATACCCAACGAAAACTTCGAAAAACAATGGTCTTTTTCATATGCCATTTCTGACTAATAATACTTGAGGAAAAAATGTACATGATAACGCTACAACGTAGTAGCAGATATCTAGAAAACTAAATATAAATGTGAATCTTAAACTCATATATGCGTTCGTGGGCATAAAATAATGTATGTGACTTCGAGAGCTTTTCCTTAGCCAGTAAGTCTTTAATAATGTAAAGAAAAGATATTTATTGTTTATTGTAAACTCTTTTATGTATAAAACTCTATTTGGCAATTAATAAAAAAATTTTAAAACAAAACAAAGCACCAGTTCTCGTCTGATTACTAAAGTTAAGCAGTGTTGGGCGCGGTTAGTACTTGGATGGGTGATCGCTTGGGAATACCGCGTGCTGTTGGCATCCTTTTTTTAAATTTATTTCTATTCTATAATTTGTTATTTAATTTTCATGTTATCTTAAAAAAGTTAAAAATTAAGTCATCTTTATTTGACTGTCTTTATTTGACGTGCAGTGCGGTGCAGAAAAAAGGATTAAGTGCTGTGAAGTGCAAAAACAGTGAGGGGGTGACCCCCCTCAGAAAAGGACAATAAATGTGGTCAATTCCATAGTAGGTGTTTTTTTCTCAAGGGCATACAACACGGAGACGCCACATACGAGGGTGGATTGATAAGTTTCCGGCCTTACCAAGAAAAACAACGTTTTTAAGAATTTTTTTTTTTATTTCTCAACATAATCTCCTCCAAGGCTGATATATTTCTCATAGCGGTGTTCTAGTCTAGTAATGCCATCTCTATAGAATGATTCGTCAAGCTCCTCAAAATACCCATTT
>JAUELO010000274.1:8597187-8608828 GCA_032357855.1 Amphibolips quercusostensackenii | reverse complement strand
CTGCTTCGTGGAGAGTTAGAGCAACGCGAAAAATTCACCGCGCGGAACAGTCCCTCTTTTTTCCTCCTTATTTCACTTCAAAGCATCGCTGAGAATTCGTAGAAGTGACGACCAAGAACTGCCGAGTAAATTATACACGTCTTTGTATTAATAATACCAGGGTGCCGCAAACAGAGCTTTTATGATTTCAAGTTTAATTCATGATTTTGCATGTCACTGAAGTTCGCAACGTTTATCAACGAAAATATAAAATTTTGATACAATTACTCAAATAATTTTTCCTTGTTTAATTATTGCAAATATTATGCAATATATGATCTTATATGGTGATAAAACGTTATAAAGTACTCGGATTTTTTATTTATTAACTACACTACCTTGCAAGATTTTGAAAATTTTTTGCTTCTAGGCAATGAATAGTTATTTCAGAAGTAGTTTTTTGCTTTGAAAACAAATCTGGCTTCAGAATTGCTAAAAAAATCAGGTTTTTCAGTCAGGTTTTTAAGATGTCCTAACCGAAAAGTGCAGAAACACTGCTTTTTGACATATTTGATGTTATGTAGCATCGCAGTTTTTTCCTGAAAAAAATATACACAAAAACTCAAAGTACGAGTCTTCATCTTTCGAATGACGTTGAGATTGCTCAAATATCTTTCTTTTTGTCGAGATATCGAATTTTGAAAAGTTTATATTTGTGAATTTCTCAATATCTGAAAATGCGTTAAGGTCCACGCGGACATCAGACAGTCGATTGGTTTTTTTATCCTGTTGAAATTTGGAAAATTTGACGTTGGATTTTGAAAGAGTAGGTCTTTTCACATGAAAAAAACTGAACTGTTATTGATTTTTAAACATTTGTAGTGTTCCTAATGAAAAAACTAATCAGCTGATGTCCGCGTGGACCTTAATGCATTTTCAGATAAATTTTCAAAATGCGATATCTCGGCGAAAAAAATGATATTTGAACAAACCCAACGGCATTCGAAAGGGAAAGACTTGTAATTTAAAATGCTGTGTATAGTTTTCTCATGAAACAATGAAAATACTACATAACCTCAAATATGAAAAAAACAGTGTTTTTTGCGCCTTTCGGTTAAAAACCTCAAAAACCTGCCGTGATAAGCAATTCTGAGGCTGGATTCGGTTTCAGCGCGAAAAACTACTTTAGAAATAACTATTTATTGTCCAGGAGCAAAATCTTGCAGGGTAGTGTTACTTTAACTTGAGATCAGGCAGCACCAGAAAAAGAATAATCCTAACATATGTAATTACTGAAAAACTGTGTTTTATCCACAAACGCACTCTGAAATGGATGGAATAGTGGGTGGGTGGATAAAATACAGTCCTCCAATAAGAATATTAAGATTAATATTTTTTATATATTGTCTGATGTCAAATCAAAGTAATGAATGAAAGGAAATCCGAGTACCGAGCATTTAGGTTCGAATTTTTTCCGAATATAAAATATAGTCTATTTCATTGAAACAATAAATATGACGTTATAATAAGTTATTACCATTTAAAATCGTAAATTGTATAATTATTGTAATAAAGAAACTTAAAAAAATTGATAATAAGTAATTATCACAAAATTGGATATTTTCGTTAATGAACGTTGCGAACTTCAGTGAGATAATTTTTCTGAGCGTGTAGAAAGTGTTAAGAACTTTTTTGGGGTTATAACTTCGAAAAAAAATTAGAAGTGAAAGACAGATAAGGAAGGTCTATTAATTTAGGAATCACAGTCCTCCCCCTTTTTTACCTAATTCCCCCTTTTCCACCTTAAATTTAAGGAATCTCCTGAACACCTTAATCCAGAATTTTGAACCAATGTTTGCCTTTTTCTGCATTTCTGACAAGGTTTCTATTCACTTATTTAGCAATCATAAGCACAGGATTGCTATTGGTAAGGAAAAACCTATAAATCAAGTAAAAGTCAGTGAATTTCGTTAGCCAGGAAAAGTTAAGGTAAGTCACGGATTTTAAAACAAATTTTGCAAAAATCAGAGATTTCTATTATGAATACTTGTACTTTATATAACTGTTAAGGATAATAAATTTGAATTTTTTTTATGAATTTAAAAAGTTTTTTACATTGATTTAAAATACTTTTATTTTTTTTATAAAAGATCCTATGCCAAAAATCTCACAAGAATCAAATTCCAGTTTTTGTATATTAATTTTAAGGGAAAATATAATATTATTGTTAGTAATTTATTTGCCTTGTTTTTTTACTTCGTTTTTTACAGTTGCTTCCTCCTGAGGATTATATTTTTAGTAAAAAATTTTACTATTTGTCTGCAAATTAAACAATTTTGTTAAAAAGTCATTCTTGTTGGTCGAGAATTAACTATTTTGTTCAAAATCTTGTCTATTTTGGTTGTCGTCCACTATTTTTTATTCAAATTGAAATTGTACTTTTTTAGTAGAAAACTATTTTTCTCAGTTAATATCTCTGCTTTTTGGATTGAAATGCAACTGTTTAGTTAAAAATTAACTTGATTAAAACGAATCCCTTTTTTTCTTTGTGAATTGGAAAATTTTTGTTCAAAATTCTATTTTATGGTTGGGAAATATAACTTCTGGGTTGAAAGTTAAACTATTTTGCTACCAATTCATATTTGTTTTTGTTTAAAGATTCATTATTTTAGTTGAAAATTCAATTCTTTGGTTGAAAATCAAAACAAATTATTGAAAATTTGTTTTTTATTGTTGAAAATCAATTTTAATACTGAAAATTTAACTTTTTCATTTTTACTTCAAAGTTTTTCTTTTTTAATTGACAATTCAACCATTTGTTCAAAAATTGATGTATTTTACTGAAAATTAAATTTTGCGGGTTGAGAATTCAACATTTTTTGGTTGGAAATTCAACAAATTGGGTTAAGGTTCAAATATTTTGTTTAAAATTTAATTATTTTGTTGTATATTAAACTATTTGGTTAAAATTTCATCTTTTTGGTTGAAAATTAAACTGCTTTGTTGAAAATGCATCTTTTCAGATTTAAAATTCATCTTTTGTGGTAGAAAAGTCATCTTTTTCAGTTGATATAAAAACGCAATATATATATATAAATAAATTTTCATGTTTCAATATTTCATTTAGAATTGTTTTATTCCATTAATAAACGATTTGTTGTGTAAAATGTTACAAGATTAAAATTCTGGTTTTGAAGTGTTAATGGTCAGGGAAAATAGAAAATTGGCCAGGGAAATATCAGGGAAAAGTCAGAGAATTTTAAATATGAAGTTTTGCGGCCACCCTCTGAAAGAATGTTCAGAAAATTTTGAGCTCTTTTTTAGGACTATAACTTCGCAGAGAAATCAGAAGTAGAAAATTCTCTTTTTTACCTAAGCCCCCTTTCCCCCTTAAATTCGTAAAATCTCTTAACACACATAAAATCGAGAATTTTGACCCAATTTTCTTCTTCTTTTCCTTCTCCCCATTTTTTATGAGGTTTCGAATCACTTTTTAAGAATTATAAAGACAAATTCAATACATTAGAAAACAAGACGCTTTCAAACAGATTGTTTTAGATAAAATAGCTAGATTTTTTAAATCTTACACTTTTCGTCTTCATTCGACAACTTAAAGCCTAGAAATGAAATGCTCAGTTTTTATTCAAAGTGAAAATTAAATTTTATAGAAAGTCTTTTGTCTCTCTTGAGTTATTTGTAAGTTTTAGAGTAACTTCGGTACTGTTTAAAAAAGTTACTGGTAACGTAACTTGGTAACAGTTTTTGCAGCAATTTGTAGCTTTTTTTTATTTACTTTAAAGTTACATTTTTTTATATCCTTTAAGAAAGGTTTATAGATCATTTCTGGGTAAAAAATTAATATTTCTTGGTTCAGGATTCAGCTATGAGTCTAAAAACTGGTCTTTTTTGGTTGAATTCAATTGCTTTTGATTCAAAATTAAAATTTTTATTGTTTCAAATAATAGCAACTATTATAATTTTTATTGAGAAATTATCTATTTTATGTACAAATTGATGTATTAAAAAAAATCATCTATTTTGGTAGACAGTTCTTGAGTTTCGTATCGGGTCAAGAGTGTTTATATTTAAAATAATATCAAACTTATTGAAAATCTCAAATTTTGAAGCTTTTTACAAATTTTTAAAGGTTTGAAGTGAATAAACAAAATTTTAAAGGTTTATCAGAAAATTTAAAATGTTTTTTTATTTGGAAAAATTAATATTAAGAAAGTAATTAAATAGATTTTTTACAATAATTTTATCAATAACTAACAATTTAACAATGATAAATTTGAAAAAATTAGAGGAAATTTAAGTTATATTCAAAAGTTTGGAAATGCTTCCAAAATAATTTAAAATTAAAAAAGATTTTGAAAGATTTAAAATAAAATTAAGATTTTTGAAAGTTTCTAAAAAAAATTAGAAGACTTTTAAGAATTTTAAAAGGTTTCAAAAGAATGAAGCTTTCATGTCAAAATTGATAGAAAAACTAAAAATGATTTTTTTGGTGAGAAATTAAATTTAAGAGAATACTTTAAAAGATTTACTAAATTTTTAAAAAAGAATCTAAAAGATTTTAAAGCAATTTTTTTAGTCTCGCAGGATTTTCAAAAAATTGTAGGAAAATTCAAGTTCCGAGGTAATAAAAAAATTTCTATTAGATTCCTGGAAAATTTCTTATTAATTTTTTTCAAACAAATTTTTAAGCGAATATTTGGAAAGATTCTGAAATCAATTTTGGTGTATAAATAAATGTTTCTAGGTCATTTGTCATTTTAATTATATTTTTTGAAATCTTTGAACTGTACAATGTACAAAAGTAACAAATTTTTATTTTGAAGCTAAACGGCTTTTGAAGACAAAACTCGCAATTAGGAAGTGCCAAAGGTTTCCATTTCATACGCGTAAATTATTAAGCGCTTAAATTAAAAAAGTTTTAAGTTTTTATATTAAAAGTTTTGAAAACTAAAGTATTTCACGTTCAGTGTTTTAATTTGCAATTCAATTTTTCAAATTTCAAATTAAACAGAAATTTATCTTTCAGGGTTGGAATCTTTTAATTTCAATGACTGTGTTCAATTCTTTTTTAAGTGTTTAATTTTTATTTGCAGTCAAAAATTTTTTTTTTAAGCCTAGGATGACAAATATTAATAACATGGCAGCGACATACTTTTAAATGATATATATGTTGCCCCATCGATTGCTATATACTTGAAAAAAAAAACTTGAAGCGTGTGGATTTTTTGTTTAATAAAAATTATTTATTATCGTCTTTTAATATTCCACCATTTCTTAAAAGTTTTAACATGAAACCTTTTTTGTAAAAGCTATCATGTGTACATCTTAATGTAAAATTATCTCATTGCAAACTTTTAAATATTTTTTATACCAGATTGAAATGCAACAACTTTTTGTCTGTAAAACCTGTTAACAGAAAAAAGTTGTACTTTTCTGTAATTTTGATTGTAATTTTTTCCATTTATTTGTAGATTCCTGTAAAATGGTTTGACTCTTATGTACTTTTTTGGAAAAAAAATTTTCCATCATGGTTGAAGTTACTTTATCTGGTAACGGCAACTAATTACAGTCATGAGTAACGTATTTGCGTTACCATATAATCTTTTATTACTTTTAAAGAATTTCTTAAAAAGCAGAAAGCACTTTGTGCATTATGCGTGTCTATCTTCTACTTCGTATCAACCGAAATCGGGTATTCCTCAAGGTTCTAAACTAGGCCCAATTTTCTACATTATTTACTGTAATGACATAAACAAATATATATCTTTAAAGCTAATATTGTATGTAGATAATACAAAAATTCATTTAAGCATCACTAGTATTTAAGATTGTATACGCTTTAACATGATTTAGATAAGTTTTATATTTTTATTGCGTACATAACAAATTACCGCTCAATCTAAACATAGGTGTAGTTATCACCTACTCAAGAGTGATTAGTACACTATTGTTCAATTACAGAATTAGTAATGTACCAGTTAGTAGAGAAAATCATATTTGTGACTAAGGTCTGAATCTAAACTCGCAACTAAGATATAAGGAACACATTAAGAAAATAGGAGGACATACAAATGAAATGTTAGGATTTCTGTTTTATGCATGCAAAAGCTTCAAAAAACTGACACAATAACAATATTATGTAATAGTCTAGTACGGGCTAAGATAAAAATTTTTTTAGTTATTTTGGCACTTTAATTCACATATCATGAGGAGTCACTTGAGAAAATTCAAAAGAAATTTCTATAACTTTTAGTGTTTAAGGAGAATAACATGTACCCAGAAAAAGGATGTAATTATTCACCATTATAAGAAAGATTTAATATAATAAATTTTGATGAAAGAAGAACTATTTCTTTCCTAAATCAATGTACAAAATACTATATGGGTAAATAGACAGTAAATATATTCTAAGCCAAATACTGTTTCAGGTGCCTTTGTATGAGCTGAGATAGCATGGTGTATTTTACATAAACAAGAAAACAAATAAGGTCTGTAATTCTCCGGTGTATGATATGTGCGTTGAGATGAATGATCTAAGTAAATGTTGTTCAGATACATTTGATATTTTTAACACAACTTTGACTAAAGAAAGTTTTATTGCATCAAAATATGTGACTAACAAAGAAAGAGAATAATATCTAAGATAACATAAGAAATGTCAGCGAAAAGACAGGATAATGTGATTATAAATAAAAAGTAGGAATGTTTAAATGAATCCATGAAAATATCATGCAAGTAGTTATGCGATAAGAAAATTTTAAGTTACACTTTGTTTTAATTTTAGCAACTTGATTATTATAATGATAAAAATAACTCTTGTAATTGGTTGTGTAAACTCTTGGGTGTTAATAAACTTGAATTGAATTGAATCTATAACTAGTTACTCAAAAAAAGTAACTTATCCAACACTGGTCAATTCTCAGGAGGTTTTTATAATTTTCTTGAAGTTTAAATATTGTTAGTGAATTCGACCTCGAAGAACCAGTCGAGATGGTGGATGTAAATTATTGCTATCGATATGAGACGTTATAGCCATCATTATATTTGTCTGCAAGATGATGTGCGGGCGCATTGCGTGTCTCATAACTAGACCGAAACACTTGCGAGGCCACAGTACAAGGAGCTCGACAATTTAGCGTAACCTGAATTTCTAAGCAAAACACGGAAATTAGCTAGCTTAAAATGCTAACACCAGAGTCCACAATCACCATAAGTGGCCGGCTCACGCACCCCGGAAACCAGAAAAATCCGGGCCAGTAGTGAAACTTAGCGATTAACTGAAAAAGAAACTTCAGTGAAAATTCATTTTGTCCTCTCTAAATTAGAGTAATTGAAAAACTACTGATTAAATTATTCCAAGTCGTTCGATAAAAAATTAATAACTGGTAGTGAAATTCGAGAAATACATTCAGTAGTGCAATTTTTGATCAATTTATTTTTTTGTAACTTCGTAACAAATCGCTGGTTCGATTGGAAAATTTGTGCATATATACAATTTTAAATAAAAAACATTTTGAATATTTGCTTCAAAATGCATATTCTTAATGTAATTAAGTAGGCATGGTAGATGGAAACTGTAAAATCTTGAAAAAAAAATTTCTGAACTCTAAAATTCCCGGAAATTAAAATTTTCAAAGTAGAAAATTTTCAAAATGATAAAATTCCTAAAATATAAAAGTACAAAATTTAAAAATTCCTTGATAATAAGATTTTCGAACAGATTTTAATAATACCAATATTGAGAATGTCCAAATAATAAAATTTACGTTTCAGTAATATTTTTAAAAAATATTACTGAAATAGAAAATTCCCTCATAACGAAATTCCCGGCAGAAAATTGCCGAATCATAAAATATCCGACACTGTCAAATTCACGAAATTAGAAAATTTTTGAATTTGAAGAATAAAAAAAATTCTTTGCTAATAAATATTATTAATTCATTAAGAATACAATAATAAAGTATTCTAAAAATTATACAAAAATTAAACATCAAACAAAAATTTTCTTTGCTAAAATATCTTATAACTGTACTTTTAATAAATAATATTCATTATAAAATGATTTTTTATTTATTTAAATTCGAGAATACTCTTGTGTCGGATATTTTATAATTCGGTAGTTTTCTGTCGAGAATAATATTTTCAGGAATTTTGCAATTTGGAATTTTAATATTTTGGCAATTTTGTAATTACTGAACTATCTATCACAAATATTTTCTTTTTCGGGAATCACAGTATCGTCAATTTTGTTTTTCGACATTTTTTAGTCATCCAATGAAAAACCAATTATACATAATTCATACTCTCAGTATTTAGTTCACTATTTAGTTCTCAGTGACTGGATTTTAAAGTGAAGTCTTAAAATCAGATAAATTTTAGGGACAACTGATGAATTCTAAAAAATAAAACCCTGACAATGAAAAATTGGGAGAACTGTAAATCCCGAAAAATAAATATTCCGTCGCCGTAAAATTTTCAAAGAAGAAAATATTCGGAATAAAAAATTCCTGACTTTGTAAAATTGCCGAAATTTAAAAATTTCGTGTTGAAAAATTCTCCAATAATAAAATTCCCAAACAATTTATAATACAAGCGAATTTGAAAATTTCCGTATAATAAAATTTTTCACAGAAAATTGCCGAATTATAAAATATCTAATACTTGCAAAATTGCGGACACTTAAAAAGTATCGAATTTAAACAATTGAAAAAATTTATTTTTGACGAATCATGTTTATTCATTAAAAATACAGTAATGAAATACATTGATAAAAAATGTTTTTCGGGTGTTTAATGTATTTTTAAAAATTATTGGTTGAATGAATTAAAAATAATAATTTAAAAAAATTTCTCAATGCAAATGCACAATACAAGAAAAAGATTGTTACGCAAGAAATAATTTAAGAAAAAATACTGTGCATATAAAAAAAAATGCATTGAGAATTGTTTTAAATTGTATTTTCATTTGATAAGTAAATAATATTATTAAAAAAAAAATAATTTTTCTTATTGTTTGAGTTCAAAAATTTTCAAACTTGATACTATTATATACTGTTTGATAAGTTTATTATTGAGGAATTCCCGAAAAAATCCTGAATGATAAAATATTTGAAATAGAAGATTCCAGAACGATAACTTAAAAATTTTTGACTTTTCAAAATTCTCCAATTATAAAATTTCCAAAAATTGATGACATTGTCGACATTTCAAATTTCCGACAATAGAAAATTTCCGAAATAAAATTTCCAACAGTATAAAATATCTCACGCCGTAAAATTGCCGACACGAAAATTAATAAATTATAAAATTTTCGAATCTAAATTTAAAAAAAAATTTTGAGTAATCTAACAAAAAATTAATAATAATTATTTATAATTAAAGATAAATAATGAATAAAATACTCCTATTTAATAAGAATATTTGTTTAATTTATTACGTATTCATTTGCATTAAAAAAATTTTTAAATCTTTTAGATTTAAGAGTTATATATTTCGGAATTTTCCATGTGTCGCCAAATTTATAGTGTCGGATATTTTATAATATCCGCAAGTTTATTTCGAGAATTATCTCTTTGCGAATTTTCAGGAATTTCATTTTTTGATATATTTCAGTCCCAAATTTACTTGAAATCAGATAGACTTTGCTTAAATTTAGACGAATTTTATTAAATGTAAGCGCACCAATTTTAAAATGAAAGAATTTAAACTAAATTTGATCTGAATTTAAGATTAAATTATAAAATTTGATTGATGAGGTCCTAAATTTGAATAAATTTTGCATAAATCAAGAACAATTGTGTTTAATTTAAGGTAAACCAATTTTAATGTGTAATAAATTTGAGCCTTGTGTTGCTACTTTGCATTTTTTCAATTAGATGAATTGAGAATTAATTGAATTTTAGATTTGTTGACTTTGAATCTAATTTGAATGATTGTAAGATTTTATAAACAGAAAATTTGATTATCTGAAAAGGATTTAATAAATACTGTAATTGGTCACTTGAGGATTTTGTGTATACTAAATTTGATAAATTGATGCTGAATAATTTATTTGATGCATTTGATATCATTTAAATTACTAAACTCATGATTTATTTAGTCCTTGAATTCATAAAATATGTATTCTTCAAATCCTTCGATCATAAAATTTTAAAATCAAACAATTTACTTACTCAAAATTACGAACATTTTTAATACTGCAGAAATGTATTGGAAATAAAAACCCTACTTCAAAAGCATTTGAATTAACAGTATGAGTAAGTTTGAAAATTTTATTTTCAAGTTAACTTAAACGGGTTGACCTTTTTTAAAAGTGCTTGAAATATTATTAAATTTTACGATTATACCTTAAAGTATTTTCAATTCAATTTCTTTAAAGTGTAATTTTCATGCAAATTGATAATCTCTCTGATTGAGAAGAATCCAATCCTTAATCAATAAAATCAGAAACTTAGTTTGGAAATCTTTAAATTGGAAGCCAATTTATATGTTTAAAATCAGTTTCAACATATCTTTACTCTCGTTTTATTTCGTTTGCGTATTCTCGTTCTTGCCAGACAAAAAAATACCAAAAAGGTGGTAAATGGAAAATGGATAAATCAAAAAGTTATGGAATTTTATGCTTAGTAAAAGTCAGGAAAAAGTCAGGGATTCTGATAAAAATCTTTATATGTCAGATAATTTCTATAAATTATAAATAGCTGTCAAAAATAATAAATTAAAAATTAAAAATTAAAAATTGAAATTGCTTCCTTCTTTTCTTTAAAGATTCTATGTTAAAAATCGTACAGGATTAAGATTTCGGTTTTTGAATATTAATAATCAGGGAAAATGAAAAATTTGTCACTGAAAAATTATGGCATTTTAAAAATAAATTTTTGCGGATACCCTGATATAATATTCTTTTCAGTAGTTCATTTGCCTTGTATTTCTATTTTTTTGTAGTTGCTTCTTTCTATAGATTATATCATTATTTAACATTTTTATCATTAATTCAAAATGTAACAATTTTTTTTGTATATTTAACTGTTTGGCATAAAGTAAACTTTTTAATTAAAAATAAAAGGAGGTGTTTCGGGTTTCGATTGCGTCTAAAACTACGAATCTTGACGACCTTTTGATCTGTAAGATGCCTGTTATTGGCCAGGGCACCCCATCATGGACGCTTGTCGAACCTGATTGACCAATCAAGTCTTCTTCAAAAAATCCGAAAGAAAAGAAAGCCAAATCGGATTGGTATTATATCCATGGTCCCTATTGATGATATTAGGGTGTTTTAGGATTTAAATTGCTTGTTTATGTTTTCTTGGAAAAATATTGTATGTTTTTGCGATGATAATTGTCTTGTCAAATGAATTGTTATGGCCTGTCTCGATATAATGCTCAGCTAGCGCTAATTGCGTGAAATGTCTTAGCCTGACTTTACTTTCATGTTCCTTTACACGTTGGCTTACCGCTCTTCCCGTTTCTCTAATATAGACTTTGCCACAAGAGCAAGATATTTTATATACTTGTGGATCACTGAGAGGTGCCATTTTATCTTTAGGGTTGTTTAAAAGTTGTCTACTTACTTATCTTTAGGATTTTTTAGAAGTTGTCCTATTTCGGCAGGTGGTTCAAATATTGTTTGAATGTTGTGTTTGTTG
>JAUELO010000274.1:8549387-8567560 GCA_032357855.1 Amphibolips quercusostensackenii | reverse complement strand
TATACAGCTTTTAGTCTGCTAGGACAAGTGTCTTAATTCTTTAAAAAATTCAGTTAATTAAACGTTTCTCAATCTAAAATTTTTTTAAACAATGTTCTAAGCAATTGTCTGGATGTGTGTGTTGATGTTTGTGTGTAGATGCCACAATAACTTGAAAACGGTTGCAGATAAATTGATGAAGTTTAGAGGGCCTTTTTAACTATTAATATCTTGAACTTTGCCGAAGGATTCCTGAAAATATTTATTGCATTTTTCAGCACTTAATCATATTTTAAACTTGATTTTTCATAGTTAAACTTTTTTCATTAATATAATTCAAAGTTGATGCAAGAATGTAAAAGATTCCTTGGTTCGAGACGAATAGATTGACCTACAATATTAGTCCATTTTATCAAAGAGTAAGGAAGTCATAGTTACTTATATTATATTAAAAATCATTTTTTATAGTAAAAATTTGCTCATTCCTATGATTTCAAGTTGATGTGAGAATAGAAAAAATGTGTTGATTCGAGACGAATCGATTGACCTATAATATTGACACATTTTATTAAAGAGTAAGGGAGCTATGGTAATGCATAATATTTGCAAAATAGGTTTTTTATAGTAAAACTTTTTTTTATAACATAATTTAAAATTGATACAAGGACGGAAAACATTTCTTGATTTGAGGCAAACCGATTCACCTGTAATATTAATATACTTTATTGAACAGTAAGGAAGTTATGCTTATTTATAATATTTGAAACGTCTGTTTTAATATAAAAACTATTTTCATAAACATAATTCAAAAGTGATGCATGAATAAAAAAGAACTTTTGATCATAAATTTTCAAATAAAATAATTCTGCCAATTTTTGTAAAAAAAATCATATAAGGCTGGAAAAGGGATAGGGTGCGACAGAACTTTTCCTGCCCTTTTCCAGATTTAAAAATTATCATACCAAATACAAAATTTTATTTGTCTGATTTATCATTGTATTTAAAAAAAAAATTGTATGTTTTGTAAATTTATAATTTTGAATTTATCAAAATGAAAACTTGAGTGTGTCCATTATTTGAAAAATCACTAATTCTTCCTTTATGAGAAAGAGGATTCAAGGAAAATTCTGAAAATTCTAGCATTAACATATGATAACAGATATGCTCAATTTAAAACAGGTAAATTTTTAGGGGGACATTTGCAAATTTATTTCAGATCTTAAATAAAAGCTTTTAAATTGAATAATCAATATTTGATAATCAGAATATATGATAATTTCAGGAGAGATTCACAAGTTCGAATCTCATTAAACACCGATTGCACGATTGTATGTGATTACAAATGATTGCTAATGAACACCAATGGCTGCCATTATAAATGAATAAATAATTTGAAAATTATTCTTAAAAACAATTCTATATTGACAAATTATTAATTCAATGCTTTGAAAAAGTTGAAGACTGATTATTTTGCATTAAAAGCTTTTAAACTAAGAATAACTGCGTTTCAAATTGTACAATCTAATATTTAAACGTTTAAAGTATGGTCTCTAATTTAACAGGTTTGTGATCAGCGTTTTATATAATTCAAATGAAAGCTGCCAAAAATCTCAGAATTAAAAAATTATAGACTTTTTGAAATTTTTTTCGACGCGAATTAGGATGAATCGAGTTTCCCCTTTGGGACATTAAATGAAACGCATATAAAAGAACTTTTGTATAAATCTAAATATTTAGAATTATAACCAATATTTTGTTGAATAATCAACTACTTAGTTTAGACTTAAACTATTTTGTGAACAATCTTTTTTTCGTTTTAGATCCATAATCTTAGTTGAAAATTCAACTTTTTGGTCGTAAAATAACTTTTTTGTTGAAAATTCTACTGCTTTGTAGGAAATTTAGCTATTTGGTTAAAAATGAAGTTTTTTGTTGCAAAAAAATTTTTTTTGGTTAATAATCAAACTATGTAGTTTGGTAAAAAATTAAACTATTTATTTGAAAATTTGACTATTTAATTAGAAATTAATTTCTTTTGGTAATAATTATTCTTTATCTGGAAATTTTATAATTTCATTTTTTGGTTCAAAATGTATCCTTTATAAGTTGAAAATTCAACTATTTGCTAGAACTGTTTTGTGGAAAATTGTGATTTTTCGCTTCAAAAATTAAAAATTTTTTTAAAATTAAACAATTTGGTGGAAAATTCAACTATTTGGTTAAAAATAAAACTAATTTTTTGAAAATTAAACTATTTGATACAAAATAAACTTTTTTGGTGAAAACTCTTATTTATGAGTTGAAAATTCAGATGTTTTATACATAATTTGTTTTTTTTTAATAACAATTTTGTTGAAAATTTAAGTATTTTGTTTAACATTTTTTTAATCTGTTCCAAATTCGTTTTTTTTGTACAACATTGATATTTTTAGTGGCAAATCCATCTTTTTGTTTAAAAAATAATTTTTCAAATTAAAAATGTAACTATTCCTTTTTTGTTGAAAATCGATCGTTTGTAGTTGAAAATTTCACTATTTGGTTGGAAATTGATGTATTTTGGTGAAAATACGCCTTTCTGGTAAAAAATTAATTTTCTTGGTTAAAAATTCAACCTTTTTTATGAAAGAATAAAATCGCTTGGTTAAAAATAATAATGTTTTAGTTGAGGATTCAAATATTTTGTTGAAAATTCTTCTTTTTGCCTTGAAAATTCAAGAACTTAGTCAAAAATGGAACTATTTGGTTGAAAATAAACTTTTTTTTTAAATAAACTATTTTGGTGGAAATTCGACTATTTGTCTAATGAAAACTATTTTTCAAATTAAACTATTTGATAGAAAATAAAGTTTTTTGGTGAAAAGTCATATTTTGGGGTTGAAAATTAAACTGTTTTATAGATGATGTAGCTTTTTGACTTAAGAATATTTTTTTCAAAGTTCATCTTTTTTGGTAGAAGATTTATTTTCTTGGTCAAAATTATATCTTTTTGGTTAAAAATTTAATTTTATGGTGAAAAATCTATCTTTTTTATTGAAAAATCAACTGTTTGGTTGAAAGATGAACTACTTTGTTTTTTTGTTAAAAATTATTTTTTTTATCTCAAAATTGAATTCTTTCATTTTTGGCTAAAAATATATCCTTTATAAGTTTATATTCAACTATTTGGTAGAAATTTAATGTATTTTTTTCATAATAAATTGTTTAAAAGTCAACTGTTCTTTAAAAAAATCTACTTTTTAGCTGTAATTTGTTGAAATTTTGTTGAAAACTCGTCTACTTGGGTAGAAAGTTAATCTTCTTATTTGAAAATTAATCTATTTGGTGAAGGGTCTAACTATTTTGTTAAAAATTAGTCTTCTCTCGTAGAATTTGACTAGTTCAAAACTTATGTTTCTGAGTTCAAATATCAACTATTTGTTCAAAATTCATGCATTTTGTTAAAAATTTGTCTTTTGGTAAAAAATTAATCTCCTTAGTTGTAAATTTGGCTTTTTGGTAAGAACTTCAACTATTTTGCTTATAGTTTAATTATTTTGTTGTCAATCGTCTTGTTGCATAGAAATTTCATCTCTTTTGTTTAGAAAAGAACTTTATTCTCACAAATTTCACTTTTTAGGTTAAAAATTTAACAGTTCTAAAAAAAACGTCTTTTTGGCTTATCCTAAAATTAATTTTTAAAAATAAAAATATATATCAAATTTTTCTAGGTATTTAAAATTTGTTTTTTTTTAAACCTTTCAAAATTCTTAAAAAGCTTAAGATTTTTTTTTCTAATTTTTCGAAAATCTACATTTTGTTTAAAATTTGTTTAAATATTATAAAATTTCAAACTATTTTGGAATCTTTCTAAAACTTTTGAACCTACGAAATATATTTAAAAATGATTAGTATTTTTCAGAAAATTGTTAAAAAATACGTTTTCGTTGAGGATTCAACACTTTTTATTTAAAATTAGAATCTTTTTTTGTGTTATTAATAACCTATTACATGTTTTATTGAAAATTCATTTTTTTTGTTAAACAATCAACTTTTACTTTTAAAGTTGAACTTTAAAAAAAAAAAATTATATTTTTTGGAGAAAAATCATATTGTTGAGTTGAAAATTGAACGACTTAAAAATTCAAAAATCTGTGGTAGAAAATTAACTTTTTTGTTGAAAATTCATATTCTTGGTTAAAAATTCAAATATTTTGTTAAAAATTCAACTGTTTGAATAAAAATTTAATTATTTGGTAAAAAAATTTGATTGTCAAAAGAATCATATTTTCGGGTCCAAAATTAATTTTTTTTGTAGATAATTCGTCTTTTTAACTTTAAAACTTTTTTTTGTTGCAAATTAAACTATTTGTTAAAAATTAATCTTTTTTATTTGAAAATTCAACTACTTGGTTAAAGGTGGATCTACTTTGTTAAAAATTCTTTTCTTTTAAAGATTCGCCTTTTTATTTGACAATTTAACTTTTTTGTTAAAAATTTTATTTTTATTATCAGTTAGAAATTAATTTTTTTATTTGAAAATTGGACTATTCCAGTTTTAGTTTAAAATTGTTACCTTCATAATTTGAAAATTTAACTATTTGGTACAAAATTAATGGATTTTGTTGAAAATTTATCTTTTTGGATCAAAATCTGACTATTTGGTTAAAAATTCGAATTTTTTTGTTTAATTCAACTGGTTGAAATTTTGTTGTTTTTTAATGAAGATTAATTTTCTTATATAAAAATTTAACGATAAATTTTTGGTTAAAAAAATATCCTTTTTGGAAAAAATTTCACCTTCTTGGCTTTAACTTGATGTAATTGGGTAAGGATTCATTTATCTTTAAATTTTTTTTCGTATAATTCAACTGGTCATCTTTCTTGGTTGAAAATTCATTTTTCATAGTTGAAATAAACTTTTTTGTAAAAAATGTAACTTGCTTTTAAAAATTTTGTCATTACGGTTTTAAAATTTAACGATTTAATTCATAGTTTAACTATGTTGTTAGAAATTCGTCTCTTTCGATGAACATTTAACTTTTTTTCGGGTTGAAAATTTAACTGTCTCTAAAAAATCGTACTTTTAACTTAAAAATTCAACTTTATAATTGAAAATACAAATCGCAAATTATTTTATGTTGATGATATTGGTCTTTAATGTATCAACATTACAAAACCTTTTGCTAACCCCATCCTACGTGACATTTTGTGTTCCGCCCCCTTCAGAGTGTTACGTGAAAATTTTAATCCCATGAAAAAATAAAAATAACAATAAATTAAATGATAAATAAAAATAGAGTTTAAGAGGAAAATTTTTAGACAAGGCTGTACCGGGCAGTAATTTTACCGCGGGACCGCCCAACTCTTTTACTGTGAGGAAGGTTAGGGCCGGATGTGGCAAGCGAAAGTCGAGGCGAAAGTTTTGTCCCTCTTTCGAATTCGTTTAAAGGCCTAACGGAGTATTTGGGGTAGGTCTTGGTCCTGGACAAACTCGTGCCTAGCATGCTGAAAAAGTTTTGCCATCTCCCATACAGCAAGGTCTTCCGATGTGTACGTTTTACTTTTTATTCCTTTGTTCGATATAACATACACGCTTGCACTCACAAATGACAATGACGAAGTAGCTGCAAAAGGTGAACGCTTTACGACACATTTCCCGATTTTTGCCTTAAAATTTTCGCCCTTTGAACGTTTCAACGGTCACGCGAATTTCGCTTCTCACCTTTCTTTCTTTTTTTTCCAAGTTTCTTCAGCGAAAAAATGCAGAAAAAAATGAATATAGGGAATTAAAGTATTTTTTTAAAAGAGTGACTTCATTTACAAAAGTTTAGATATGTTTTTAATTATACTAAGAAAAAATAATACACACACTGGAATTTTTCTTACAATTTTTAAAAACATTTCTGAATAAAAAAATGGCCAAAAAAATTTTCCAAATTTTGTACATTTTTTTTTGCAAATTAGGTTTGTAAAATAAACAATCTTCTACAAGTTTCACTGTATTTTTAAGGACATTTTTTCACTATCTTGAAACCTTTAAGCGTTCTTGAAAAGTTTCTAAATTTTTGTTTGAAAATCTTCAGAAACCTATATTTTGTTCTAAAGTTTTTAAACTTTTTTCAAATTTTCAATTATTGTTGAATATTTTTGAAAGTTCTGAATATTCTAAATATCCTTCAAAATAATTCAAACTTTTCCTAATTTTTTTTTTTAATTTTGAAAAATTAAAAAAATCGGCTTAGCATATTCTTTTTAAATTAATTTTTTAAAATGAAAAGTCTTTTAAAGCTTTTAGATATCTCTTTAACTTACCTTAATTTTTCCAAGATTTTTTAATCTTGTTAAATTGAAAAATTTTGCTATAAAATCTTCTACATTCTTTTTCGAAATTTCAGCAAATCATTTAAAATGTTTTGAAATCCTTTTCAATTTTGTTAATTTTCTCTTAAAATTAATTTTCCAATTTAAAAATAATTTAAAAGCTTCCTAGGAATCTTAACAACAATATTTTTATTCTCTAATAACCTTTCAAAAATTCTTATAAGCTTCCAAATTTTTTTTAAATCTTCAAATTTAAAAAAATCGGTTTGGATATTTTTAATTTTTAGACATGGAAAATATAGATAGATATAATGTAAATAACAAAAAAATATAGATAATGAAAAATTAATTGATTCTCTTAAAATTAATTTTTCAAAATAAAAAGTATTTTTAAAACTTCTAGATATCTTTTAAACTTACCTAAAATTTTTTCAACATGTTTCAATTTTGCTAAATTGAAAAATTTTGCTATAAAATCTTGTAAATTCTTCTTCGAAATTTTAGGAAATCATTTGAAATGTTTTGGAATCCTTTTTAATTTTCTCAGATTTCTTTTATAGTTAATTTCCCAACATAAAAATTATTTAAAAGCTTCCCAGGACTATTAAGAACAATTTTTCATTCTCTAACAATCTTTAAAAAAATTTTATAAGCTTTTTAATTTTTTTAAATCTTTAAATTAAAAAAAAATCGACTTGAATTTTTTTAATTTTCAGATATGGAAAATATAGATAATGTATAATGTAGATAATAAATAAAATATAGATAATAAAAAATTAATTAATTCTTTTCAAATTTATTTTTTCAAATAAAAAATCCTTTTAAAACTTTTACATATCTTTTAAACTCACTCCAAATTTTTCTAACATTTTTAATCTTGCTAAATTGTAAAATTTTGCTATAAAACCTTCTACATTCCTTTTCAAAATTTCAGGAAATCATTCTTCGATATGTTTTGAAACCCTTTTCAGTTTTCTCATTTTTCTCTTCAAATTAATTTTTTAATATAAAAATAATTTAAAAGCTTCCTAGGAATCTTAAAAATAATTTTTTTATTATCTAAAATCCTTCGGAAAATTCTTATGACGTTCCAAACTTTTTTTTTTAACCTTCAAAAGACCGTAAATAGGTTCATCGCAATTCAGTGACCAAAGAAAAAATATTTTTAGGAATCCAGGGGAGCTGGAAAAAGGCGGCTGGGTTCTAATTTTTTCGAAATATTTGAAAATTTTGAACTATTATTTACTTTTTTCGAGACATGTGAACCTTATAAATATTTTTCGAAATGATTAGAATTTTTTTTTAATTCTTAAAATATTCTGCAAAATTAAAAAAGCCTTTAAATCTTCCGGATTGTTGTTTGACAATTTCGAAAATCTTTTGAGATAATATCCTGAAATGAATTTTTCGAAATAAAAAATATTTTAAATATTCCCAGACATCTTAGAATTTGTTTACTCTTGTGAAACTTTTCAAAATTCTTAAAAGCCTCTAAATTTTTTCTTCTAAATTTTGGAAAATCTACATTTTGTTTAAAATTGGCTTACATCTTCTTAAATTTCTAACAAATTTTGAATCTTTTCAGAACTTCTGAACCTACTGAATATATTTTTTAATGATTCAAATTTTTTAGAAAATTTTCTCAAAATTAACACAATCAACTTCTAAGTTTAAATTTTAACAATTTTTTGAAATACTATTTTTTTTGTCATAAATTCATATTGTTGAGTTAAAAATTGAACGACTTGAAAATTCAACAATTTGGTAGGAATCAAAATTTTGGTTGAAAATTTATATTTTTTGTTGAAAATTAAACTATTTTGATGAAAATGAAACTATTTTTATGAAAACTGAACTATTTGAAAAAATTTAATTTTTTGATTTGTTGAAAAATTATATTCTTTTGTCCACAATTCATCTGTTTTGTAGATAATTCGCCTTTTTAGCCTTCAAAATTCAACAATTTTGTAAAAAATTGATGTTTTATTGTTGGAAATTCAACTACATGGTTTAAAGTTGAACTAATTTGTTAAAAACCTTTTTTTTTAAATTCACTTTTTGGTTAATAATGTACATTTTTTGTTGAAAATTTTCGTTTTGTTTTTGGTTAGAAATTAATTTTTTTATCTAAAAATTTGACTGTTCCAGTTTCAGTTAAAAATGTATCCTTTATAAGTTGAAAATTCATCTATTTTGTAAAAAAATTAATGTATTTTGGTGAAAATTCATCTTTTGGGTTGAAAATTCAACTATTTGGTTAAAACTTCGTCTTTTTGGGTTTAATTCATCTGGTTGAAAATTAGTTTTTTTTTTTTGCTGAAGATTGACTTTTTCAATTAAAGATTTGACCATTTCATTGTTGATTTATTTATTTTTGCAATAATTTTTTTTGTTTTGTTTATTTCAACTGGTTGAAAAATCGTCTTTCGGTACAAAATTCATCTTATTTTTTAAAAATAAACTTTTTTGTTGAAAATTCAACTGTCTTCTAACAAAATCGACTTTTTGGCTTGAAAATTCAACTCTTATTGGTTGTATATTAATTAGTTTTTTGTATAAGAATTCGACAATTAGGTTGAAAATGCAACTTTGTAGGATAAAAAATGATCTTTTTGAAGGAAAGTCATCTTTCTCAGTTTAGAATTAATTTTTCCTGTTTTAGATGAACTTTTTTGTTAAAAATGTAACTTGCTACCAAAAAATTGGTCTTTTTCGACTCTAAATCTTCGTGATGTAAAGTTTTACATATTGAATTCAGATTGGCATTTACATCAATTTTATTTAGACGAATTTACTCCTTGATTTTCGTTAAAAAAATCAGCTTATTTCCTTTTTTTTTTTTAAATAATTTTGGGCTACGTTACTTCTCGTATGTTAGGGGGGACAAGATTTATGGACAGCCCCTAAAGTTAAAGAGAAAAACTGTTTTCGTTAACGATATTATTTGAAACCTAGTTCAATATTATTTCTATATTGTCAGCATTTTTATGTTTACCACAAATTTTTTGAAAGAAGGCTATAAGGTCATGTGAGCGTGACCTCAAAAAATTTTTTCACATTTTTTTCTAAATCCAGATTACAATCACACGAAACGCGTTAAGAATTTGGGAAACTCAATAAAAAAAAACTAAGAAAAGTTTGTCTGGTCCTAAATTTTTCTAATTTTAATAAAATAATTTTTTGTTGCTATTTTCATAATTATAACAAATTTTGGACCATACAAACGTTTCTTAGTGCTTCTTATTTAGTTTTCCAAATGCTCAACTCGATATCACTACTTTTTTATTTAAGTAATAATTGTTGACTGATTTCAAAAGGATAATTTTTTAATAGGTTTTTCTTTTATTTTTGAGTAGGTAAATTTTTTTCTCAGAAATATCATTTTTTGATACTTATTTAATTCCATAGAGAATTTTATAGCTTATTTGTAATTACTTTAGGTTTGTTGATCTCAGTTTGATTAGTTGGTGATTGATTCATGATGCAGTACAATTGAAAAATTGTCTGATATTTTCTAGGCATAAAGATTGTGAAAATGATGAGAATAGGGGGGGAGGAAAATTGACGAGGGTTTGAAATTACATTTTTTTCATGTCTCGGCATTTCGCGACAACTCGATCAACGTTAAAATGAGTTGTCATACGATGCGAAAACCGGCAAATCAATAATACAAATGTATGTATGTTCTGCATGTACATTGCTGGCGCATGGAGGGAGTTCAGCGTGCAAAGCAAGTGCATACGGGTAAATTTCGTGGAGCGATAAGCTTTCGGTGAGCGGACATTCGCTTCGTCGCGCCAAGAGCGATTATGGTTCGATCGACTCGAACCCACTATCTCGTGAAAAAGTGTATTTTAAAAAAAATTCATTATTTTCTTAAGATCCCAGAATATTTATCAGGACCAATTCAGTACTTCATATTACTTATTTTCTATTTGAAACATGTATAATTATAAATTGTAATAGGTCATCCCTAAAAAGTTGACCATTTCAAACAATGAGATTTTCAAGGAAAAAAAAAAATACATCAGGGAAAATTCAGTACTTTATATTACTTATTTTTTATTTGAAACATGCATAATTATAAATTGTAATGGGTCATTACTAAAAAGTTGAACATTTCAAACAATGAGATTTTCAAGGAAAAAAAAACTTTCCAAAACAGTCAAAATAGACATTTTTTAATTAGTTTTAGCCCTAGCGAGAAAGTATCGATTACAGAACTAAGAAATCTTTGGTTGAAAATTAGTTTTGTAAAATTAAAAATTAATTTTTTTTAGCTGAAAATTTAACGTTAAACATGTATTGAAGTATTTTGTTAAACATATTTTTTCTGGATGGAAATTAATTTTTCTAGCATTTTACCTATTCTATTTTTGGTTGAAAATTGAAAAAGATCAAAAGTCAAAGAAAATTTTTTTTTATTGAATTTAACTATTTTTGGTTCGAAATTAAAATATTTTTTGATTTAAATCTTATCAATCACATTTTTCATCGAGAATTAACATTTTTTCGTTGAAAATTCAACTAACTTAGTTGAACGTGAAATAGCTTTTTAAAAATTTACTTGTTTGGATGATAATTCATCATTTTAGTGGAAAAACCTTTTCTTTGTTCAAAATTTAACTATTTAGATAAGAATTTTTTCTGCTTGGAAATTAATTTCAACTAAAAATTCAACTATTCAATGTTCGATTAAAAAATCTTCTTTAGTTAAAAATTCAATTACTTGGTGGAAAATTCCTGTATTTTGTTGGAAGTTCTTATTATGTTCTTCTTCCTTGGCTAAAAATTAATTTATTTGGTTAAAAATTCAACTATCAAATTGAAAATTTGTTTGAAAATTTAAATATTTAGTTAAGAATTAATGCATTTTGTTAAAAATTAGAAAGTTTCTACACGTACAGACAAAATCCGGTTATTTCTACCGAAATTTCTGTACAAATAGCCCCTTTCCTAGATTACTTTATTCGTACCGGAAAATTCAGGCTATTTGTACCGTAATTTCGGTACACGTAGCTACGGCCTTAAAATGAATTTTTTTGTAGAAAATGAATCGTTTTTGTTGAAAATTTATGTCTTGGGTGAAAAATTAACTTTTTCAAACTGAAAATATAACTATTTCATTTGTTTAAAATTTATTTTGCTTAATAGAAATTTGATTTTTTTGATCAAAAGATAATTGGCTTGAATGAAAATTATAGTTTTTCATTGAACATGAATTTTTACTTGAAAACTAATTTTTTGACCATTTTATGTATTTAATTTTGGTTGAAATTTTTTTTTAGCTAGGATTTCATTTATTTTGTTAAAAATTTGTCATTTTTGGTGAAAAATTAATTTTTTGGGTCCAAAATTCAACAATTTGTTTTCAAAGTCATTCTCTTTTGTTTTTTAAATTCATTCATTTTTTGGTTGAAAATTTAATAAACTTAGTTGAATGTAAACTTCTTTTTGAAAATTCACTTGTTTGGTTGAGGATTCATCATTTTAGTTGAAAACCGTTTTTTCTGTTTAAAATTTAACTTTTGTGATTGGTTTTTATTGGTTTGGAAATTAAATTTTTAACTGAAAAATAAACTATTCAATGTTTGATTAAAAATTTATCTTATCCAGTTAAAAATTAAATTATTTGGTGGAATATTCCTGTATTTTGTTGAAAGATTTTTTTGTGTGGTAGAATTATGATCTCTTTGGTTGAAAATTCATTTCTTTGGTTGAAAATTTAACTATTAGATTGGAAATTCGTTTAAAAATATGAATAATTGGTTGAAAATGCATGTATTTTGTTAAAAATTAATCTTTTTTGTACAAAATTAATCTTCTTGGTCAAAAATTTATCTTTAGGGCTGAAATTCATTTCTTGGATTGAAAATTAGTTTAAAAAAAAAATTTTGTTTTTTAACTGAAAGTTTAACTACACTATTTTTTGTTGAACATTTATTTTCTTTGATAGAAATTTAATTTTCTTGATTTAAAGGTAATTGACTTAATAGAAAATTATAGTATTTCTTTAAACATGTATTTTTTTGCTTAAAAATTCATTTTTCTAACACTTTACCTACTCTATTTTTGGTTGAAAATTGATCTTTTTTAGATGAAATTTCATTTATTTTGTTGAAAATTTGTCATTTTTGGTGAAAAAATGAATATTTTAGGTTCAAAATTCAACAATTTTTTTAAAAAATGTCATTTTTTTTTAAATTCATTTATTTTGATATAAACTGCATCTTTCTTGGTTAAAAATCACTTAACCAAGAAAGATGTAGTTGAAAATGCATTCTTTTTTGCTTGAAAATTGAACTAACTAAGTTTAAAGTGAAACTACTTTTTAAAAATTCTCTTGCTTGGTTGATGATACATCATTTTAGTTAAAAACCGTTTGCTTTGTTCGAAATTTATCTTTTTTGATTGATTTTTTTTAAATTAAATTTTAAACTAAAAATTTAACTATTTATTGTTTGATCACAAATGTATCTGCTTTAGTTATAAAATTCAATTATATGAGGAAAATTATAGTATTTTGTTGTAAGTTCTTCTTCTGTGGGAGAATTATTATCTCTTTGGTTGAAATTTTATTTGTTGTTGTTGAAGATTTAACTATAAGATTGAGAATTCGCTTGAAAATTCAAATAGTTAATTGCAAAATCATGCATTTTGTTAAAAATTAATCTATTTGATATAAAATTATTCTTCTTGGTTGAAAATTTATCTCTTTCGTTGAAAATTCATTTCTTAGTTTGAAAATTTTTTTTTATTAAAATTTTTTTTTCCAACTGAACGTTTAACTATACCATTTTTTGTTTAAAAATTTATTTTCTTTAATAGAAATTTAATTCTCTTGATTGAAAAAATTGACTTGATTGTAAATTGAAGTATTTCATTAAACATGTATTTTTTTGTTTAAAAATTTATTTTTCTAACATTTCACGTATTTTATTTGGGTTGTAAATTGATTTTTTTTTAGTTAAAAATTCATGCATTTTGTTGAAAATTTGTCATTTTGGTAAAAAATTTATCTTTCAAGTTTAAAATTAAAAAATTTTGTTAAAAAGTCCTTCTTTTTAGTTGAAAATTCATCTATTTTTGTAGAACCTGTATCTTTTTTGGTTAAAAATCACAACAGTTTGGTGAAAAATTAATCTGTTTTGGTTCAGGAATCAACTTTTCGGTTGAAAATTGGTATTTTTGTGTTAAATTTAATTGTTTTTGTTTAAAAATAAAAATATTAACTATCACATTTTTCGTTGATGATTCGTATTTTCTTGTTGAAAATTTAACTAACTTAATTGAAAGTGAAACCACTTTTTGAAAATTCACTTGTTTGGTTGATGATTCTTCATTTTAATTGAAAACCTTTTTTTTTTGTTTAAAATTCAACTTTTTTTAATCAATTTTTTTGTTTGGACATTATTTTTAACTAAATATTTAACTATTCAATGATTGATTACAAATGTATCTTTTTGTGTTGAAAAATCAATTACTTGGTAGACAATTTCTGTATTTTTTAAAAGTTCTTCTGTGGCACAATTATTATCACTTTGGTTAGAAAATTCATGTTTCATGTTAAAAATGAATATATTTTGTAGAGAATTTATCTTCTTGATTAAAAATTTATGTCTTGGGTTAAAAATTTATTTTTCGGATTAAAAATTAGATTTTTTTCTACTGAAAATCAATTTTTTTAAACTGAAAATTTAAATTTTCCTTTTTTTGTTAAAAATGTATTTCCTTGACATGAATCTTATCTTGTTGATCGTAAGATAATTGACCTAAATTTTAATTGAAGTATTTCATTGAACAAGAATTTTTTTTTGTTGAAAATTCATTTTTCTAACGTCTTACCTTTTCTATTTTTGGTTGAAAATTGATCTTTTTTAGTTTGTTATTCATGTATTTTGTTAATAATTTGTCATTTTTGGTAAAAAAATTAATGTTTTAGGTTTAAATTTCAACAACTTTTTGAAAAAGTCTTTCTTTTTTTTATTTCAGCTATTTTAATAGGTACTGCATCTTTTTTGGTTAAAAATCACAACAGTTAATAGGGAAATTATTCTGTTTTGGCTCAGGATTTAACTATTTGGTTGAAAATTTGCCTCCTTTTAATTTATATGTTTTTGGTTTAAAGTTGAAGTCTTTTTTGATTAACATATTAACTATCACATTTTTGGTTGATGATTTGTATTTTTTTGTTAAAAATTCAACTAACTTAGTTGAAAGTGAAATTACTTTTTCAAAATTCACTTCTTTGGTTTATGATTCATCATTTTAGTTAAAAAACCTTTTTTTTGTTCCAAATTTAACTTTTTCTGTTGAATTTTTGTTTGTTTAAAAATTATTTTTTTTTTAAACTGAAAATTCAACTAATCAATGATTGATTAAAAATTTATCTTCTTTAGTTGAAAATTTAATTATCTGGTGATAAATTCCTGTATTTTGTTGAAAGTTCTTCTTTTGTGATTTTTTTGGTTGAAAATTCATTTCCGTTGTTAAAAATGTAACTATTAGATAGAAAACGCGATTAAAAATCCAATTAGTTGGTTGAAAAATTATGCATTTTGTTAAAAGTGATTCTTTTTTGGTTGAAAATTAATCTTCTTAGTTGAAAATTCATCTCTTTGGTTAAAAATTCATTTCTTGTTTTCAAGATTGGCTTTTTTTATTCAAAATTAATTTTTTTTTAAACAGAAAATTTAAATATTCCATTTTTTGTTGAAAATTGAAAAAGATCAAATGTCAAAGAAAATTTGTCTTTTTTTGTTTGTTGAATTGAACTGTTTTTGTTTGAAAATCTAACTAAATTAGTTGAAAGTGAAAATACTTTTTGAAAATTCACCTGCTTGGTTACTGATTGATCATTTGAGTTAAAAAACCTTTTCTTTCATTCGAAACTTAATTATATTGTTGAAAAAATTATTTTTGATTAAAAATTAATTTTCTAACTAAAAATTCAACTATTCCTTGTTTGATTGCAACTTTGTTTTCTTTAGTTAAAAAAATTTAACTATTTGGTGGAAAATTCCTGTATTTTGTTAAAAATTCGTCTTTTGTGGTTATATTTTAATCTTTATAGATGAAAATTCATTACTTTGGTTGTAAATTTAACTATTAGATAGAAAGTTCCTTTGAAAATTCAAAAATTTGGTTGCAAACTCACGCATTTTGTTAAAGATTATTTTTTTTAAATAAATGTAATCCTTTTGGTTAAAATTAATCTTTCAGATTTAAAATTAATTTCTTTGGTAGATATTTTTTTTTATTTGAAAATTGGTCTTTTGGCTTGAAATTTATCTTTTAGGTTGTGAATCCAACTATTTGGTTAAAAACTTATTTCTTATGGTTGAAAATGTGACACACTAATTTTTGATGAAAAATGTATCTTTTTTAGTTAAAAATTGATTTATTTTGTAGGAAATTCATATTCTCAGGACAAAAATTTCACTTTTTTGTTGAAAATTTTTATTTTTGGATTGAAAACACTACTTTTTTGCAAAAAATCTTTCTTTTTGTCTTAGAAATTCAACTCTTTTGTTAAAAATTCCTTGTTTTGGTTAAAAAATTGGTTAGTTTTTTAAGGTAGTTATCTCTTAAAAAATAAAGTCTTTGAAAAAGAAAAGTTTTAAATGATTTTAAGAATCAAAATTATATTATCAATCACCTTTTATGAGAGGAGAACCATTTTTGTTTGTAAAAAAGTTTTGCAGTTTACGAGAAATAATTATTTTAATAACAGTTTTTGTAATTATTTTTCTTTCACTGTTGCGTCTTACCAATTTATTAAAAATAGTTAAAATTTAATAAATCATGGTCCATTTTTTTTAAACACATTTCCCAAAATTTTACTGTTTACAATAATCAAAAAAAGTAAATAATTTGCAAATATAGCTATGTTTGAAAAAATTTTCCTCATAAAAAAATTGTTTCAACTATTTCAGCCACAGAGAAATACACTTTCAGAATTGAAATCAGCAGAATTATAGAGAATATTTTCCCTGACAAAATTAGTTATCACTTATTAAAATTTAACCACTTTTTAAAAATTGGTAAGAAGCAATAGTAAAAAAACATTTAGTCGCCAAAAACATAGTTGAAATCATTTTTTTTTGTAAGAATTCAAACTTTGAATATATATATAATAATGTTTTTTATTTGGAATTACATAATCAGTAATATTATTTTCATATATATATTTTAAACCAGAATATTTTTAAAAAATCGAAAAGCATTACACGTTTTAAGAAAATAATTTTTTTAAACCACCCTGCTCATTACGAAAGAAATCTGTGAATTCATAGAATCCTAAATGTTGTTAATATTATTTACCAATTTTCGATTTTGAATGTGTAGTTTGAAACAGGTGCGTTACCAGATATTTTAGTTACTTTCTTATTTATAATTTCTGAATAGAGTCATCTAAAATTTTGTTAATCAACTAAATTGTGCTTTGATATAAGTACTTTAATGCGATACTTTGAGTACTATTTAATTGTACAGAAAAAATGTTTTAAGTTACTGGGAATTAAAATGCTCACCTTTTTGGTATTCACTATTTACCCTTATAAAGTTTTTATTTAATTAATTATTATTCTAACCATTGAGAAAATCCTGAAATTGAAAAATTACGGTATTATCTAAAATTCTAATACCTCCTATCAGAATTACAGACTTTGCTCCTTTGATAGTCAGTGGGTCGCTCACGCGTAAGACTCATCGATTGGCTTTCCAACCTAGGGTATAATTTTCTCTAAAGGGATAGGTTCGACAAGGCTGACCCATAGGAAAATATAAAGTTGTCTCCAAGTTCTTCCGACTTGCTGACCACAAAAGAACATAACACATAAAAAAATTTTCGTCCCATTTTAAACTTTTATATATAGTCGCAGGAGGACAAACTTCAAGGCAAAAAAAAATTACGAGGAAAGGCACGTAGGGTATAATGGTATATATTATTTAAAGAATCCCGTTTATAGAAATTTAATGTCCAATATTGTTCGAAAGACCATGGTGTGTTTCATGTTGTTAAAATTCCCCTTTTTAACATGAAATGGTACCTTATTATTTTTCTGTCGCAAAAAATAGTTTTTAACAAAGTTTTTTTTTCCATTTTATGTCGATAAAAAGAAAACCTTAAAAGCAGAATAATAATCGATTCGTATGAAAGACGGAAAGTCTCTCTTTCCCCTCCTTGATGTTGTAATGTGTAGCAATTGTGAAACGTAAACGCCCTGTTGGGGTCTAAGAAGACCCTATGAGAATATTAAATTAATAATGAAGTTAATTCAAGAGGGAATTGTAGGTAGGAAAAAAATTGTAACTTTCATTAGATATAGATATTTTGTGTATCGGGAAATTCAACATTCACATTAGAAAATAGTATGAAAATTTACTTCAGGAAGCACATCCATGCATTTCAAAATGTACTTTGTCACATATTTTTCTTTCTGCATGTATGCAATAATGGGTGCAATTTACTTATGTCCCGATTAAGTAAACGCTAAAGATTATTATCATAACAAATTGTGCAATCGTTTTAAGCTTTTGATCTCACAAACAGTTTTTTTTTCTGAAAAAATCATGGATTTTGGAAAAAACCTATCGAAATCTTGAAATTTTTAAATTCCGAATTTAAATTATTTTATTCCATTTGTGAAAGATTGTATAATAAAGTTTCACAAGATTGAGATTTTGGTCTTTAAATATTAATAGTCAGAAAAAATTTAAAGTTGGACAAGAAAAAATTAGGAAATTTTTGGAAATGAAGTTTTGCGGCCACGCTGATACAATATTCTTGTTAAGTTTTTATTTACCTCGTTTTTCTAAATATTATTTTCTGCAGAAGATTATATTTTTAGTGAAAAATTTTATCACTTAGTTAAAAATTTAAAAATTTTGTT
>JAUELO010000274.1:8517720-8528775 GCA_032357855.1 Amphibolips quercusostensackenii | reverse complement strand
GACGTTTCGTACACCAAGTCCGGGGAAACGATACCTTATGTGAGTGGTACCATTCATACCACCAAGGCTAATTTTTGTTGCAGGTAAATGGTACCCTGAAATTGGCGTTAGATTCACACTTTGTTTTTTTTGTGTGTTATACTTTCCAGTAAAAGTCGTTGGCTGACATGACATGACATCATGACCGATGAAATATTTCTAAAACAAGCAATGTTTTAGATAATTATGAATTTTAGGGTGGCAGAAAAATTTCATTTTCCCATATCGGTCTATAAATCTTTATAGCTGATGGAAATTATTTTTTTTTTTCCAAAAGTGTTTTTTTTCAACCTACTTACGACTTCTGCTCATCAAAGATTTACAACATTCTAAGAATAACAGAACATATTTTACAAGACGTTGAATTTTCAATCAATTACATTCATTTTTAACAAATACCTTAATTTTCAACTGGAAACGATTAATGTTTAACCAATCAGTTAAATTTTTAACCAAAAGGTGAACGTTATTAGTTTAAAACTGAATTTCCCACAAACAATATTTTTAACTTTCCACTATAGTAATGAATCATCAACAAAAGACATTAGTTTTAACGTAGAAATTTAAGTTTTTACTAAGACGATGATTTCTCAATTAAAAAAGATAAATTTTGAAAAAAAATATTCATTTTTCAACAAGAAAAACGAGTTTTCAAGAAAATACATGAATTTTCAACCAAATAGTGGAATCTTCATCTAACAAAGATACATTTTCTATCAAAAACGGAACAATTAAACCATCACTTAGATACTAAGATTTAACACAAAAAAGAAAGAATTTTCAATGAAATAGTTAAATTTTTAATAACAGAGATGAATTTTCAACTAAAATTATGAATCTTTCACCAAAAAATGTTTTTTTAACAGTGGAACTCAGCTTCAACCAAGTAGTTGAATTCGTAACCAAAAGGATGAATTTTCAGCAAAAAAATAAATTTTCGACCAAAGAGACTAATTTTTAATAAAAAACATGAATTTCTAACTGAAAAAAAATTAAATCAAGTAGTTGAATCTCAAACTCAAAAATATAAATTTTAAATCAAATATAGAATAGTAAAATTTTTCGCTAAAAAAAATTGTCTTCAAAAAACTAATGTTACACAACATACTTGAATTTCCAAACAAAAAAATTAATTTTTGGTAAGTTTAACTTTCAACTAAGTTACTTTTGGAACAACAAAATATTAATTTTGACACAAGATTTAACAAATGGTTATATGTTCATCTAAAACAGATACATTTTTAAGCCAAACAGTTAAATTTGTAACCAAAAAAGATACATTGTCAGCCAAAAATGTAATTAATAATTTTTTTAGTTAAAAAAGTAATGCCTAACAAACAAACAATTAATTTTAAACAAAATAGTTAAATTTTCAATCAAAAAGATGCATTTTTAAATAAAACGATTAATTTTTTACAAAAAGGACGCATTTTCAACAAAAGCTTGAATTTTTAACTAGAAAAGGTAATTTTTTAATTAAATAATTGAATCTTCAAATAAAAAATATAAATTTTAAACAGGAAATTAAATAGTTGAATTTTTAGTTGAAAAAATTAATTATGTACGGAAAAATTAGCTTAGACAAGGTACATAGTTGAATTTTCAAAAAAAAAATTTATTTTGAACCAAAAACTTGATAGTTAAATTTTCAGTTACACAATAATGTTTAGCAAAAAAAAATGAATTTTTAAGAAAATAGTTTAACTTTAAATTAAAGAGATAAATGATCAACTAAAATGATGAATGTTTAACGACAAAAATGGATTTGTAATAGAGGAGTTCAACTTTCAACTAAGTATATAAACTATTAACCAAAAAGATGAATTTTTAACCAAGAAAAATAATCTTTTAACAAAAAAGTCGAATTTTTAACAAAAACCAGAATTTTCCGCTATAAAAAAAATTATCAACGAAATAGTTGAATCCTTTACTGAAAAATATAAACTTCAAACAAAAAATGAAATAGCTAATTTTTTATTTGAAAAAAGTAATTTTCTACAGAAAAAAAACTATGTTTCAACCAAATAGTTAAATTTATAACAAGAAAAAATTAATTTTCAGATAAGGAGTCTTAACTTTTAAACAAGTTGCTGAATTTGCAACTGAAAGTGATGAATTTTGAAACAGGAAGATTCATTTTCTACCAAGAAGATACATGAATTTTAAGCCAAAAATTTGAATCTTTATCTAAAAGAGATCAATTTTCATAAAAATCAGTTGAATTAAAAAAAGTACATTTTCAACAAAAAATGAAATAATTTAAGTTTCAGTTAAAAAATAATGCGTAAAAAATTTTTTCTACGAAATAGTTTAATTTTAAATTAAAGAGATAAATTTAAGTTCAGCTTCTAACCAAGCAATTGAATTATTAACCAAAAGATATAAATAATTGTTAAATAAAAACTTATTTATATCAAAATTAATCAGTTTGTAACCAAAAAAATTAATTTGAGCAAAGGAGTTCAATTTTTAATCAAGTCAATTTAGTTAATCAACCGAATAATTAAATTTTCAGGTAAAAAATATAAAATTTTCAAAAATGGAACAGTGAAATATTCAAGGAAAAAGAATAATCATCAATGAAAAATGTAATAGTTAACAGCAGAATAGTTAACAAATTATTAACAGCAGAATAGTTAACAAACAGAAAATATAAATTTTCAAGAAAGAAACTTAACTTTCAACCAAAAAAATGAATTTCGAATAAAAAAAGATAAATTTTCAAAGAAAAATAGAATTTAGTTAAATTTTTAGTTAAAAAATAAATTTTTCACCAAAAAAGAACGAATTTTTAATTAAATAGTTAAATTTTTATCTAAAATGATGAATTATCGAGAAAAAATGGGGTTTTAACAGAGAAGATCAACTTTCAAGGAAGTAGTTGAATTATTAACCAAAAAGATGAATTTTCACATAAGAAGTTTAATTTTCTACCAAAAAGACCTATCTTCAACAATATACCTAAGTCTTCAATTAAATATGAGAAATTAAAAAAAATAGTTCATTTTGCTGCAAAGTAGTTAGTTTTTTATCCGAAAAAGACAAATTTGTAATAAAACCTTGACATTTTCAGCCAAATAGAACAATTTTCTATTAAAATTCTTGTATTTTGATCAAAATAATTAGATTTTCAACCAAATATTACAATTTACAACTAAAAATCTTAAACTGGAATAGTTAAATTTTTGTTTGAAAAAATTAATTTTTAACAAAACAGAATAAATATTTAGCTTTTAAATTATTTTTTTCTTTTTGAAAGTTTTCCTATAAATTTGAGTCACTTATTTACAAAATTAACATCGTTGCTGCTATCATTACCAAAGAAGTGACTAGTTACAGTTACTGGTTAAAAGAAACTAGTTACTTTGTATCACTAAAACTGATAACTTTATTGACTTTTATCGATAAGTGCATTAAAAAAAAACGAAATAAAAAAATTTTTTAATTTTTTCCCATCGCTTCTAATTCCGGACTATGGGGAGCAATAGTCCAAAAAATCTGGACTAGGGACTTGGCCTGTTACATCGAATGAAGGTATGGTGTCACACCGCCCATGCTAATAGTGGAGGCTACACTATGGGAAAGAGAAAACCGTTACAAGTTTTTGGGGAAATTCAAGTGGAAAAATCTTGATTTAGTCAGACGAAGATGTCGCAAAGCATTAGGAAGAAAAAAAAAAAATTGAAGCCTTTTTGTTGCTTTTGTTGCACGACTAAAAATAATGAATAGAGTAATTTAGTGATTGTAAAAAAATCGAGATAGTCAACCCTTATGTAAAAGATTCAAACTCTGAATTTATACAATATTGTGATTGGAATTCTCAATATTTTATGATATTCTGAGTTGATTGAGTAATATTTAATTCACTATGTCACGGAGGATTATTACAAAAAAATTAGGATTTTTGAGAAAATATTGAGTAGAAATTATTGGCTTTTGTCAGACGAGGGTGTTAGAAAGCATTAGAAGTTCTAGTTTTGTGTAGCTGTTGCCTAAACTAAACTACTGAATTGAATAATTTAGAGATCATAAAAAATTATTTAAAAAAACATTTTTTGAGATATTTTTTTACTTTAAATAAATCATTAAGGCAAAATCAACCCCTAAACTGTGGAAAATAGGACTTTAAATCAAAAAAATTAAATAATATTATAATGGTTTCTTGATTTAAAATTACATTTGACTATTTCTGCCATCCAATTTTAAAATACAAATCTCTTATTTCTTTTAACCAATAACAGCGTTTCTTCGCTTAGTTAATATTTCACTCTCTGAAAAAAGTAATAATTTTTAACAATAATTTAATGTTTTTGTTTTGCATAAAACTATTTCCTTGAATGAAAGAAATGTTTGATAGCGCGTATTTAGTACAATAATTTCTTTGAATCAAGTAAATTTTTCTTAAATGAAGACTTATCTTCTGAGTGTACGTTATGCAACCTTGCTTTAATCAACGAATTCAATAACTCATCATTTTGTTTAGAAATTTCTAATTAAAATGCCCACTTAAAAATTGCGTAATTTAATTGACGATTTTGTGAACAGAATAAAAATTATTCTGTTGAAGCCTACCAAAATTATATCAAAAACAATTCTGAGCATGATTTTGAAATTGAATTGCTGCCACTTTGTCGATCAAAGATACGTTCATAGTCAAGCGACCTATTTGTTTATCATCAAAGGATCTTGAGTGTATAGTGCAGACTAAACTACCTAATGGTGCTATTATTTTATGTTCCACCAAAATGTCAGTTTGAACTTTTTGATTCTAAATCAGAAAGTATTTAAAATTAAAGCTGTCTGTCAAAAAGATACCTAAACATTAAAATATCCAATTTAAGAAAAATGATAAAAAAGTTAATTACTATTAAGATTAATAATTAAATATGTAAATGCTATAAAATCAGACCAATGAACTCTTCTACTTTGTTTTTACTGAGTTTAAATGTTTATTTTCAATAAAATTGACCAAAAAATTCTTCACAGAGAAATATAGATCTGACTAATATTTCAGCTTAGATCTTTCTTCCCTGAATTTATCTGAATTCTTTGTCTCTATTCTGAGTTTTTACTTCGAAACTGTATTTGATATAATAGTTGTCCTTTTAAGGATATTTTAAAAATTTGTGAGATCCCTATTCGACAATCACAATACGCTGTGATCAACTTCAAGATTAGATAGACATTATTATTATACTTTTTATTGCGTTATTCAAACGAGGATTTGTAATAGACCCTTCGCGCGTATTTAGTTTCATTTTGACCAAAAACCTACTCAGATCCCTTTTGGAGAAACAGCTTTAGTTATAAAAAACAAATTTTAAAACATAATTTAACAATGGATTGAGCACAACATTTTTAAAATATTTTTTATCAGAGTACTCGAGAGGTTTTTAGGTTTTCAATCCATATCCAATTTCAGGAAATTCAGTATGAAATTTATGGCAGAACACATGCAGACATAAGGTTAAGTTTCAAACATAGTTAATATTAGCTAGGTTGCTTTATTTGGTCTAGCACACCGGAAAATCGGAAGAAGACAGGAAAAATTCGGAATTTTATTAAAACCAGAAAAAACGGACATTTTATTTCGGTCAAGGAATTTTAATCTTTTATTGATTAACCTACTTTCTTCTATTATATCTTCTTTTATTGTTCAGTCAAAAATTAGAGAGTTGGACGAAAACATAAAATTGGTCATTTTTTCATTCTTGAAATTGGATCATTGTGAGGGATTGGATAAATTGTCCCTCAACACATTTCAACCTTCTGTTCGCCTTTCTTCGCCAACTTTTTCCTCATATACTTCCTTTTTTCCTCACTTCCCCTACTTCCCAAATTTTTCTTCTCTTCCGCTTCCATCACTTGCCCTACTTCCGGTATGTAATTTTCCCTCACTTCCTCTGATACTTGCCCTCCTTTAACTTCTTCTTGCTCTTAATACTTCCCCTAACCACATTTTCCCTTACTACCCCTATTTCCTGTCACCTAATTTTCCATGATTCTACTTTCTCCACTTTTCCTACTTCTTCCATTAGTTACTTTTCTTTCCGCTCTTTCTCCCTACTTCCCCTACACTAACTTCTCCTCGTTTCCTTTACTTCACCTACCAATCTGCCTCTTTTAATTGCCCTAAATTACATCTACTTACGCTTCCCTTATTCCCCAACCCTCATTTTCCCTACTTCCCCTTCCCTCACTTCACCCTTCTCACCTCCTTTACTAACTTCTTCCAGCGATATTTACCCTTCTTCTTACCTCCAAAGATAGCACTCCTATCCCCTACTTTTCTTTCATAGTCCTTACTTCCACACCTCTAGTCACTCTTATGTCCAATCATTTCTTCTACTTCTCTGCACTCACACTTACTACTCCTAGTTCCCCTCCCCTCATTTTTCATCATTGCCCTTACCTGAATTTTTCCTAGCTTTCTATATTGCTCCTCACTCCATGTACCCTTACACCCCTCCCGTCATTTCCCCTTTCTTCATTTACCTCCCACTCCCCCTACTTTCTCTCCTATTATTTCTCCTTACTTCTCCTACTTTCTCCCCCCTTATTTATCATAAGTTCTCCTACTTTTCTCCCCTTATTTTCTCAAGTTCTCCTACTTCCCCTTATCTCATTAGCCCTTACTTTCCCTACCTTATATACCCTTATTTACCCTACTTTCCCTTTCCTTACTTTTTCCGATTCACCTCACATCGCCTTCTCTCATTTCCAGTCGTATATCCTACTTCGACTCTTATCATTTGCCCTAATTTTCCCTACTTCCTTTCCTAATTTCTCTCACCTTCCCCTTTCCTAAATTTTCCTTGACTAACTTCCCCTCTCCTTATTTCCCCTATGTCCACTTTAATTTTTCTCCTGACGTCTCCTACTCTTCAATTTCTCATTTCCCCTTATGATGACCCTTCTTCTTATTGCCTCTCCTTTTTGCTATTTTCCCTACTTCTACTCCCCATACTTCCCCTACTTTCGCCTCCTCTGCTTCCCCTCACTTCTCTTACTTTTTCTCTTCTCAAAACTCTCATTTTTACCCACTTTCCCCACTTTCCTTCCCATCAGACACCCGACCGAAAATATAAGGGTTTGTACCGGGGGTTCAGAAACCATAAAAATGCAATAAAAATAAAAAATTGCTAATTATGTTTTTTTGATATTCAACGGAATGTCTATGATTCTTTTATATAGAATTTTATCTGACTTTTCATACAAAATTGCACTGAATTTTTTTGATTTTCAAAATAGGATTATTCTGATATTAAATGGGAAGATTAAATGAATTGAAAGTTGTGTGCCTACAAAAAAAAAGGTATCGTAGCATATTAAGACAAATTTAGTCGTTGAAGCCCCCTCCTCCTATATTTTTACTTCCCTCACTTCACCTAGTTTCCTTTAAATCATTTACTGTATTTCCCCTCCTTTTGCTTCCCATCATCGCCCCTCGTTTTTTCTACTTTCCATTTTTGAATGTCTCCTATTCCCCCTTCCCTTATTTCCCCTAACTTCCTATACTAACTATATCCTAACTACCCCTACGTCCCCTTTCCTAATTTCTCCTCACTTCTCTCATTTTCTCCTAATTTCCCTACATTTCCTCCAATAATTTCCCTTCACTCCTCTTTTTATAAAAAGTACGACGAAAGGACGGACTTCCGACCTAAACTATAAGGGTTTCTGCCCCGGGTTACGAAAAACCAAAAATGAAATAAAAATAAATAAATAATTAATTTTTTGTTTATATTTAATTGACTGTCTATGAATCTTGAACATAG
Organism: Amphibolips quercusostensackenii; assembly: GCA_032357855.1. Taxonomy (NCBI): domain Eukaryota; kingdom Metazoa; phylum Arthropoda; class Insecta; order Hymenoptera; family Cynipidae; genus Amphibolips; species Amphibolips quercusostensackenii. The sequence goes on along the minus strand of JAUELO010000274.1, from coordinate 8,520,958 downwards.
AATTTTTTTTCTACTCTTATAAAATCGCTTTGTCAGAATTTTTTTATTCTCCCCCCCCCCCCAAAAAAAAAACTTTCAGCATAAATAAAAAAAAAATTTGTCCAAAATGTAAGAAACATTGGTTCATATTAACATACATGCCCTCGAGCTGTTGAAATTGTAAATGGAAAATATATAGGTATTTATCAGCCCTCTGTACTCGAATATTCATAACTTTTTTTGAAGTAGACATAAATGAATGAAACTTAGCTGAATTTTATGACGTAATACCATGAACAAAGCGTGATTTTTTTAGAATTTTTGGAATATATTATCATTGAATTTGAGCTCTCCAAATACATGTGCACGAATTTTGGATCGTGTAAATTGTTGCGTGAGGTTCATGAGTTCATGTTGTACCTATGTATGTTCATAACAATTGTGTATATGGTCCAAATATTGCTCATACGTTGGAAAAGCTAAGACGACCAAACAAAAATCATTAATTAAGACGTAGACCTAATTATGTGGCAATATTTTCCGATTTATTATTATCATTTTTGTGATTTATTATTATCAATAAGTAATTATTTATGCATTGAACAATCATTATTATTTTTTTTTCTGATGTGTTCGGTAACCAGTTTCTTCAGTATTATCGTAATCGTTGACCTTCTTGCAATTATTGGACAAGGTATCAAGACAATAGTAAATTGTCATACCATTCGTAATACGCTACCAATTAAGTATTGTACTTTCTTCAACAGTTATGTGATAGTCTAGGATCACGAAGACATCACAGTCATTTTTATCATGATCAGTTGATGTTTGGAGAATAAATTAAATACTATTACAATCACAAAAAATGTATACACAAAAACGTCTAATCAATATTTGTGTCATATTCACAATTTTCATAAGCATACATAGGTGCAGCATGAACTCATAGATCGTGTAAAATGATTTACATAACCAAAAACTTGTGAACATTTGCTTGGTAAAAAGTTAAATGCGAATTCACAAGGCATCCAGTAAAATAAACGTAAAATGTGTACTCAAACTCAAGATAATAGAAGAGCTCAAGCTCAATGATAATATATTCCAAAAATTCTGAAAAAATTAGGTTTCGTTCCTTGTATTACGTCCTGAAACTCAGCCAAGTTCCATTCATTAATGTCTACTTCAAGAAAGGTTATGAATATTCAAGTAAAGAGGGCTGAAAAATACGTGCATTTTCTATTTTAAATTTCAACGGCTTAGGAGCACGTGTTAATACAAATCGATCTTTCTCACATCTTATACGAATTTTTTTATTTATGTCGAAAGCTTTGAGGGTGAAGGGGGGGGGGTGGATAAAAAAATTTCGACATCGCCAAAATAACGGACACCGTGATATTCATATTATTCTTAAAAATTAAGAAAACAACTTCTTCCCGGCTGACTTTATCGAGAATACGGATAGTTTTCAACTATTTTAGAGAAAAAAAAATATCACAAATAATTGACAAATTACGAAAAGACTTTCTTAAATATAAAATGGGATAATCACTAGACATCTTGACTGTGCTATAAATTGTGTAGTAAACTTCTATGATAAAAAAATCTCTTATCCCCGTATCGTTTACCCCCCAGAAAATGACCGAACATTACCAAGTGCTTATCAAAAATGCAATCAATTTTCCAATCAATTTTGGCACGACTCCCAAAGGTCAGCCTATCACCTACTGCGCTGCCTTTGCGCTATTGGCCGACGCTAGTGTCGAGGGGGAGGTTGGGGGTAAAGGGGATAGGTATCCACGTAACTCGGAGTCACGGTGAGACCGGTGGATGAAATAAAGCCGCCCTTTTAATGGGCAATACTAATCAATGAAATACGAAGTCGTGAGCGCGGTTCGAACCAACGCAACGCACGAACGTGGCCGAGCAAACAAAGGGGGTATATGCGCCCGCATGGGAAGGAAAGAGTGCGTGATATATATGTGCGGAAAGGGGGGATTGTGAGGGGTAGTGTGCAGAAGAAGCGAGATAGAAAGAAAGAGAAAGGGAGCAAGAGAGCCATATTTTTCAGGATGGGATATTTAACGCGCTGGCCAGGTCACTAACCCGATGGACGGGCCCCTCGATTGGCCGGCTTGGCTTCTTTGCCACGAATTCCCCTACCGTCATTGGACGAAGAGGGCCCTGGACCTACACTAACACAAAACTGAGAGCGCTGGTACGCACTGCGTACGTAATACGTAGCTATCGTACGTTTTTATATGTTGTCTGAGGTGTATGTGTGGGATGGCCTTATGTGTAACTGTGTGAACATGTGTGATGTATGCGTGTTTCGCGATACGTCATACGAAGTATAGGCCATAGCCCAGCGTCGTTGAACGTAATGTGAGCCGTCGTGCTGAGCGTGCCTTCTTGCCCGCACGCATGAACTAAGTCGAAAAGGAAAACGTGCCTTGAGGTTAAATGATATTTTACATTTTCTGTGGCTTTCAAGCGTCCCTTTTCCCCGATGATAACTAAAATGTGCAGAAACAAAAATACAGAGAGAAAAACGGAACTTATAGATGTTGAAGTGAAATATTCGAAATGTTAAATCAATTGCGCAATACGCATGTGCTTGGACATGCGTACTGAATTTAAGATAATTCGATTTGATGGCTAATTAAATTTTTGCAAATTCATTGACTAAAGAGCCTTAGTTTTTGTAAAATTCAATATGAAAGGCTGTACTAGGTTTTTTTTTTTAAGTAGACGAGTTTTTTAAGTTTATTTAAGTTCTTAAATTTAGCGGATTTTGTCATAACTTGAGAGTTGGGTTAAATCGAACAAGTTCGAGGTGCAATACATTTTGTTCACTAGTCTTTTGCGTTTTGTTCAATTGATGATTTGCTAAATTTTTGCATTCCTCACTTGACACATATTTTTTCTCACAAGTCTGCTTATAAGTCCTTTTCAATGAGAAATCTGGTTGTAAACTCTATTTATCAAAGATCTTTACTTCCTCAAGCACCTTATAGAATCTGTTATCGAGTATCTTTATTCCTTTGCATCGCTCTTAAAAGATTTATTTGCAGATCTTAATTCTTAAAATTTTAAATAAAAATCAGGATGTCTACCGAACCTGGAAATCGGGAAGACCGGGAAATGACCGGCAATGTGATTCAGTGACCAGGATTTCTCTCTTGAATATAATAATACGCAAATTAAATGTGGTTTCATCTATTTTATTATTCTAATTCTGAGTTGTGACATGAAATTTAAA
>JAUELO010000274.1:8433612-8449198 GCA_032357855.1 Amphibolips quercusostensackenii | reverse complement strand
GAAGGGATCTCAGCTAGGGAATCATGGAGAGGGGAAAGTAGAGGACGAAGAATTAAGGGAAGGGATTGGGAGCGAAGGGTGAAGTGAGTAAAAGGGAAGTAGGAGAACATGGAATAACGTAGGGTGATTAGTTAAGGAAAAGTATGAGAGAGGGAGGTTTGAACACACTTTTCTTTTCGTACGTTTCTTTTTAAAAACTCACATACGTTAAAAGGTACAAATTTAAACGCGTTTCATTTAATATCTCGGTTAGCTCCAAATGCAGTTGTATAGGTTTTTCATCAGAACGGCAGAATTATTCTTTCGAGGAGATTGAAGCTCGATCTAGAGAAGCGGAATTAAACTATTTTTATTAACTTTTTTTGAAATTGCATCAGTTGCGAAATCAGCTATTAATACTCGAGATTGAGTCTGCTGAAGTTTGGTTCAAAGGTGGACGTAGGTTCGGAGTAGTATCCAGTTTGCCTAGATGGTAAACATTGCGGTAAATTAGTTGGGTGCTCGAGGGACTCTCCCGAGCAACTCCCTCCGAATCATCGTTGAAATCGATCTGTAATTTAATTCGATCGACAGCAGTCTCCCCTCAATTGTGCGAAACTGAAAATAATCTACCCCACATGAATCGCTAATGGGTTATAATTTTCTTAGGATTCGCGGTTAAGGCCGTTCAAAGTTTCCGCTCGTGGAGCGAAAAGTTTACCTTTGCTCTCTTCAACCACAATTTTTTTTCTACATTAAGTTGCTTTTCAGTACTCATTTTTCCACTTTTTAAACGATCATTTCACCTCACCGCAGACGACCATTTTCTCAGCAATTACACTAGCTTTTTGGTCCGTTTTTCTCCACTTTTAATAAGAGCTTTGCCACTGATTGCTGCTTTGACTTTTCTGATTTAAAATGATAGAAATCATTTGATTTTAAAACAGTTTTCATCAAAGAAAAGGTAATTCAAAATGAAATTGTTTGCCAAGAAAAAATCAGGAATTTTTTTGTCAGGGAAAGTCATGGATTTTGAAACAAAATTGCAAAATTTAGAAAATTTGTATAAGAAGCACTTTAGGTAAACTTCAGAATAATCAGGACTGGCACATCGTTTATTCTGGTCACTATTTTTTCTCAAATCAATGTTCAGTCACTTTTTTGAAAATTGAGTCACTATAATTATTTTTTGAATGAAAAGATTACTTGTTGCATTTCTTTTAAGATATGAACTCAATTGTTTAACCATTATTGAATTCACATCTATGCTTATTTATGAATGTTCTTGAAGTATTGTAAAACATTTCAGGGTATTCAAAAAAATCGAAACAAATGTGTAACATATTTTCATTGTTTGAAGAGATTTTAGAAGATTTAAAAGATTTTAAGGTACATTTAAGGAAATTTAAAGACTCTTATAAGTTTCTAAGAGATTTTAAAAGATTTCAGAGAATTCAGAATATTTTAGAGCAATCTCAAACATGCCATGGAATTTTTAATAGATTTCAATAATTTGACGGTATTTGAAAGGATTAAAAAAATTGCAGGGTATTTTTAAAAATTCCAGGAAATTTTCAAGAGTTTTACAGTTTTAAATTATTTTAAAAGATTTTAAAGGACTCGAAATATTGTAGGGTATTCTCAATGATTCCAAGGAATTTTTAATATATTTCAATAACTTGAAGGTATTCGGAAGAATCTTAAAAAATTAAAGTATTTTCAAAACTTTTGAGGAGTTTTCAAAATCTTAAAAATTTCCAAGGAGTTTTTAAGAGTTTTCAAAAAAATTTGTTAAGGTATTTAAATATATTTTAGAAGATTTAAAATATTTAAGGGTAGTTTTAAATCTCCCAGTAATTTTTAAGAGCTGTTAAAACTTTCAAGAGATTTCAAAACATTTCAAAGGATTTGAAATATTTTAAGGGTATTTTTAAAAATTCTGAGGAATTAAAAAAAATTTCTAAGGATTATAATTATTTTAGGGTATTTTAATAGATTCCATGCAATTTTCAATTCATTTCAATAATTTATAGGGATTTCAAAGAATTTTAAAGATCTAAGGGTATTTTTCAAAATTCCATTGAATTTTCAAGATATTACAAAATGTTAAAGAAATTTTCAATGATTAAAATGATTTCAAGGAACTTAAAAAATTTTTAATAGTGTTTTAAAAAATTCCCTAAAATTTTGCTAGATATGTAACGATTGTATGAAACCGATAAGGTTTTAGTATTTTACCATATTTAAAAAAATTCAAGGTATTTTCGAAAGATTTTAAAAATATAAAGTGATGCTAAAGATATTTAAAGATTTTTTTTTTATTTCAAAGAAATTTTCTAAGGGCTTTAAATAGTTTTAAGAAATTAAAAACGATTTTAAAAGATTTAAAATATTGTAGGGTGTTTTTAAAAATTCTAAGGAGTTTTCACGAGCTTTAAAAAGTTTCGATGGATTTTAAAAGATTCCAAAGGGTTTTAAATATATTAAAGCATTTTTAAAGATTCCAAGTAATTTTTAATGGATTTCAGTAATTTAATTAAATTAGAATTTTTTAAAAATATTTTAGGGTATTTAAAAAGATTTCGAGAAATTTTTAAAGAGATTAAAAAAGTTTCAAGGGTTTTTAAACGAATTGAAATATTTTAGGGAATTAAACAAATTTTCAATTAATTTTCAATCGATTCCAATCATTTGAAGGGATTTTGAAGATTTTAAAATATTTTAGGGCATTTCAAAAGATTCGAAAAACATTTTTAGGAGATTTAAAAAGTCTTAAGGAATTTTAAAAGATTTGAATATTTTATGGAATTTTAAAAGTTTCTAATGAATTTTCAATTGATTTTGAACATTTAAAGGGATTTCGAAAGGTTTAAAAATATTTTAGGGTATTTTAAAAGATTTCAAAACATTTTCAAGAGATTAGAAAAATTGAAAGGGATTCCAAAGATTTATTATTTTAAAAGTATTTTAGAAATTCTGACTTAAAGGCATTTCAAAAGGTTCTAAGACCTTCTTTAAGAGATTCAAAAACTTTTAATGAATTCGAAAAGATGTTTTATGTTTTAGGGAATTAAAAAAATCCCTGATTAATTTATGATTCATTCTAATTATTTGAAGGGATTTCTAAGGTTTTAAAATATTTGAGGATATTTTAAAAGATTTCAAGGCATTTTCAAAAGATTTAAAACACTTTAAATTGCTTCCAAAGATTTATTATTTTAAAAGTATTTTTAAATGTTTAAATTAAAGAGCTTTCCAAAACTTAAAATATTTTAGGGAATTTTTAAAGTTTTTAGTTGATTTTCAATTGAAATCAATCACTGAAAGAGATTTTAAAGGTTTTGGAATATTATAGAGTATTTTAAAAGATTTCAAGGCATCTTGAAGCGATATGAACAATTTCAAGATATTTTCAAAGATTTATTATCTTTAAAATACATATTTTGAAATTTCTAAATTAAAGGGATTTCAAGAAATTTGAAATATTTTAGGGAATTTCCGAAGTTTCGAATCAACTTTAAATTGATTTCAAAAAATTCAAGGGATTTGAAAATTTTTTAAAGACTTCAGGGTATTTTTAAAAATTCCATGAAATTTTTAAAAGATTTAAAACTCTTTAAAGAATTTGTAAGGACTAGAATGACTTCAAGGATTCAAACAAAATTTTAATGATGTTTTTAAAAACTTCCTAAAATTTCGGTAGATAATGAAATGAATGTATAAGACCTATAACGTTTTAGGATATTCTAAAAGATTTCAAGGGATTTTCCATAAGTTGCAACAATTTGAAGTGATGCCAAAGGAATTTCAAGATTTTTTTCCCAAAATTCCAAGGATTTTTCACGAGCTCTAAAAACTTTAATGGATTTTAAAACAAATCAAAGGATTTGAAATATATTAGAGTATTTGAAAGATTTCAAGGCATTTTCAAGAGATTTAAATATTTTCATGTATTTTCAAAGATTTATTATCTTAAAAGTATTTTAAAATTTGGAAATGACAGGGATTTAATTTTTTTTTAATATTTTAGAGAATCCTAAAAGCTTACACTTCATTATTAATTGATTTCAATTACTTGAAGGGATTTCAAAGGCTTTGAGACATTTTTAAGAGATTTCCAAAGTTTTAAGGCATTTTAAGAGATTTAAAATATTTAAAAGGAATTTTAAAAGTTTACAATAAATTTTGAAATGATTTTAATCATTTAAAGGGATTTCATAGGCTTTGAAATATTTTAGGGTATTTTAAAAGATTTCAAGGCATTTTCAAGAGACTTAAAACATTTTGAGGTACGCCTAAAAATGTATAATTTTTAAAGCATTTTTAAATTTTTTAGTCAAAGGTATTTTCAAAGACTGTAAGACATTTTTAAGAGATTTGAAGTTTCAAGGAGTTCGAAAAGATTTAAAAAAATTTAGGGAATTTAACAACTTTTCTACTAATTTTTAATTGAATTAAATTATTTGAAGGGATTTCAAAGGTTTTGAAATATTTTAGGGCATTTAAAAAAATTTTAAGGCATTTTCAAAAGACTTAAAACATTTTAAGGTACTTTCAAAGATTTATTATTTTTGAAGTATTTTTAAATTATATAGTGAAGGGTATTTTCAAAGACTATAGGACATTTTTATGAGATTTAGGAAGTTTCAAGGAATTTTCAAACATTTCAAGGGATTTCAAAGGTTTAAAAATATTTCAGGGTATTTTACAAAATTTCAAGTCAGTTTCAGGAAATTGAAAAAATTGAAAGATATTTCCAAAGACGTATTATTTTAAAAGTACATTTTTGAAATTTTTTAAGTTAAAGGTATTTTTAAAGACTCTAAGAAATTTTTAAGAGATTAAAAAATTTCAAACAATTTTAAAAGATTTGAAATATTTTAGTAAATTTAAAAAGTTTCCAATTAATTGTTAATCAATTTGACTCGTTTGAAGGAATTTTAAAGGTTTTGAAAATTTTTAGGGTAGTATAAAAGATTTCGCGATAGTTTCAAGAGATTTAAAAAACTGAAAGAGAGTTCCAAAGATTAATGATTTTAAAATTATTAAAAATCTTATTAATTAAATGTATTTTAAAAGGCCTTAAGATATTTTTAAGTAATTGAAAAAATTTCAAGGCATTTTAAAAGATTTCTAATATTTTAGGAAATTTTTAAAGTTTCCAATTAATTTTTAATTGATTTAAATTATTTTAAGGGATTTCGAAGGTTTTGAAATATCTTAGGGTATTTTTAAAGATTTTAAGGCATTTTTAAGAGATTAAAAAATTGAAAGGGATTTCCAAAGATTTATTATTTTAAAATTACATATTTTTAAATTTTCTAATTGAAGTTATTTTTAAAGATTTTAAGATGTTTTTAAAAGATTTAAAATATTGTAGGGAATTTATAAAGTTTTTAATTTATTTTTAGTTGATTTAAATCATTTGAAGGTATTTGAAAGGTTTTGAAATATTTTAAAGGTTTTAAAATATTTCAGGGTAATTTTAAAGTTTTTAAGACATATTTAAGAGATTAAAAAAGTTTCAAGGGTTTTAAAAAGATTTGGAACAATTTAGAGAATTTGAACATTTTCGAATCAATTTTCTAAATATTTAAATCGTTTGAAGGGTTTTTTAAAGATTTTAAAATATTTTAGGGTATTTCAAAAGATTTTCAGGAATTTTCGAGAAATTTTAAAAATTGAAAGGGATTTCAAATATTTATTATCTTAAGAGTATTCGAAAAATTTTTAATTAAAGGTATTTTAAAAGATTCTAAGACATTTTTGAGAAATTTAAAAAGTTTCAAGGTATTTCAAACAATTTAAAATATTTTTTGGAATTTAAAAGTTTTCGATTAATTATTTTTTTATTTTAATCATTTAAAGGGATTTTAAATGATTGAAAATATTTTAGAGTATTTTAAAAGATTTTAAGGCAGTTTCAAGAGATTTAAAAAATTAAAAAGGATTATCAAAGATTTAAATATTTTAAAAGTATTTAAAGTTTGTTTAATTGAAGGTATTTTAAAAGACTCTAAGACATTTTTATAAAATTTAAAACGTATCAAGTTATTTTAAAATTTTTTAAATATTTTAGGGAATTTTAAAAGTTTACAATCAATTTTTTTATTTATTCCAGTTATTTGAAGGGATTTTGAAGGTTTTAAAGTATTTTAGGGTATTATAAAAGATTTCAAGGCATTTTTAGGAGATTAAAAAATTGAAAGGGATTTTCAAAGATTTATCATTCTAAAAGTACATAATTTTTAATTTTTTAATTGAAGTTATTTTCGAAGATTTTAAGATTTTTTAAAAAGATTTGAAATATTTTAGGAAATTTAAAAAGCTTCCAATTAATTTTTAATTGATTTGAATCATTTGAAGGTATTCGAAAGGTTTTGAAATATTTTAGGGTATTTAGAAGGTTTTGAGACATTTTTATGAGATTCAAAAAGTTTTCAAAGATTTTGAAAGATTTGAAACAATTTAGTAAATTTGAACATTTTCGAATCAATGTTTTATTTATTTCAATCTTTTAAAGTGTTTTCAAAGGTTTTAAAATATTTCAGGTTTTTTTAAAAGATTTTACGGCATTTTCAAGATCTTTTAAAAATTGAAAAGGGATTTTAAAGATTTATTTTTTGAAAGTATTAAAAAAACTTTTAATTGAAGGTATTTTAAAAGACTCTTAGACATTTTGATAAATTTGAAAAGCTTCAAGGTATTTTAAACAATTTGAAATATATATTTTTAATTCTTAAAAGTTTTTAGTTAATAAGATTTTCATTTTAATTATTTCAAGGGATTTAAAATATTTGAAAATATTTGTGGGTCTTTTAAAAGATGTCAAGGAAGTTTCAAGAGATTTTAAAAATTGAAAGGGATTTTCAAAGATTAAAATACTTTAAAAGTATGTAAAATATTTTGACTGAATGTATTTCAAAAGACGCGAAGACATTTTTATGAGATTTAAAACGTATCAAGGAATTTAAAAAAATTTCAAATATTTTAGAAAATTGTAAAAGTTTTAATTAATTTTCAATTGATTTCAATTATTTGAAGGGTTTTCAAAGGTTTTGAAATATCTTAGGGTCTTTTAAAAGGTTTTAAGGCATTTTCAAGTGATTAAAAAATTTTTTTTAAAGTACATAATTTTTAATTTTTCAATTAAAGTTATTTTCAAAGATTCTAAGATGTTTTTTAAAAGATTTGAAATATTTTAGGAAATTTAAAAAGTTTTCAAATAATTTTTTGATTGATTTGAATCATTCGGAGGTATTTGAAAGGTTTTGAAATATTTCAAAGTTTTTTATAATATTTCTGTGTAATTTTGAAGTTTTTTAGACATTTTTAAGTAATTTAAAAAGTCTTAAGGGATTTTAAAAGATCGGAAACAACTAAGGGAATTAAAACATTTTTGAATCAATTTTAATTTTTTGCAATTATTTGCAGGATTTTAAAGGTTTTTAAATATTTTAGGGTATTTATAAGATTTTCAGGCATTTTCAAGAGATTTCAAAAATTAAAAAGTATTCTAAAGATTTATTATTTTAAGAGTATTAAAAAAATTCGTAATGAAAGGTATTTTAAAAGACTCTAAGACATTTTCAAAAAAATTAAAAAAGTTTCAAGGTATTTTAAACGATTTTAAATATTTTTTGGAATTTAAAAAATTTAAGAATGCTACAGGGTATTTTGAAAGTTTTCAAGGCAGTTTCAAGAGATTTTAAAAATTAAAAGGGATTTCCAAAGATTGAAATATTTTAAAAGTATTTAAAATATTTGTAACTGAATGTATTTTAAAAGACTATAAGAAATTTTCGTGAGATTTGAAACGTATTAAGGAATTTAAAAAAATTTTAAATATTTTAGGGAATTTTAAGAGTTTCTGATTAATTTTCAATTGATTTCAATTATTTGAAGAGATTTTAAAGGTTTTAGAATATCGTAGGGTAATTTGAAAGATTTTAAGGCATTTTCAAGAGATTAAAAAAATTGAAAGGGATTTTCACAGATTTATCATTGAAAAGAACATTTTTTTTATTTTTTAATTAAAGTTATTTTTAAAGATTCCAAGATGTTTTGAAACGATTTGAAATATTTTAGGAAATTTTAAAAGTTTTGAATTATTTCATTAATGATTTAAATCATTTAAAGGTATTCGAGAGGTTTTGAAACATCTTAGAGTATTTAAGAAGGTTCTGAGACTTTTTTAAGAGAATCAAAAAGTTTTAAAGGATTTTAAAAGATTTGGAACAATTTAGTGAATTTGAACATTTTCGAATCAATTTTTTATTTATTTCAATCATTTGGAGTGTTTTTAAAGGTAATAAAATATTTTAGGTTGTTTTGAAAGATTTTAAGGCATTTCCAAGATATTTTAAAAATTGAAACGGGATTTTGAAGATCCATTATTTTTAAAGTATTTATAAAATTTTTAATTGAAAAGTTTCAAGGTATTTTATACGATTAAAAATATTTTTTTAAATGTGTAAAGTTTTTAATTGATAATTTTTTTATTTCAATCATTTAAAGGGATTTCGAATGTTTGAAAATATTTTAGGGTATTTTAAAAGTTTTTAAGGCAGTTTCAAGAGATTCAAAAAATTGAAAGGGATTTTCAAAGATTTAAATATTTTAAAAGTATTTAAAATTTGTTTAATTGAATGTATTTTAAAAGACTATAAGATATTTTTATGAGATTTAAAGCGTATCAAGGATTAAAAAGATTTTTTTTAATATTTGAGGGAATTTTTAAAGTTCACAATCCATTTTTAATTAATTTCAGTTATTTGAATTTTGAGAGATATGGAACGATTTTCTGGGACCTGTAAGGTCTTAAGACATTTTTAAAGATTCCAAGGGATTTTATGAGATTTCTGTGGATTGTAATCATTTTAAGGGTTTTTAAAATATTTGAAGGTATTTTAAGTAGATTTTAATAATTTAAAGTGATGTCAAGGGAATTTAGAGTTTTTTTTTAATTTCAAGGAATTTTAAAGATCTTTAAAAATTTTTTAAGTAATTACAGACAATTTTAAAGAATATGAAATATTTTAGTTTATTTCGAAAAATTCTAAGGATTTTTGACGATCTTTAAAAATTTTACATGAATTTTGGAAGCTTTCAGAGGATTTTAAATATTTTAAGGAATTTGAAAAGTTCTAAATTAATTTTTAATTTCTTTTAATCATTCGAAGAAATTTCAAAAATTTCAAAATATTTAAGGGTTTTCTAAAAGATATCGAAACATTTTAAAGAGGCTTACAAACTTGTAAGGGTTTTCTAAAGACTTTAAGTTTTTTACATTTCAAGGAATTCTCAAGAGCTTTTACAAGTTTTAAGGAATTTCAAGGGATTTAATATATTTTAGGGTATCTTAGAAGATTCTGGGACATTTTTAAGAGAATCAAAAAGTTTTAAGAAATTTTAAAACATTTACAAAATTTGATATGATTTCCAAAGATTTTAATGATTTTTTAAAATTAAAAAAACAATTCATACGGTTATAAAAAAATTCCTAGAATTTCGAAAAATATCACGGCTTGCCTCGGTTATTGTAAGCCAAAAAAGAAAAAAAATCGTACTATGCGTTTTTGAGAAAAATTTTTTTTTCATTTTTAGCAATGAAAAATCTCATTTTTTTATAAACGATGCAAAATATGAACAGCAGTTCATAGTTTGAAATTGTTCTCCTTCCCAAAATTCATAAAAATATAAGCTTACCAGATATTCATCCTGTATAATTCAACTAATTTTTCCAAAAAGATAAAAAAAAATAAATAAAAATTGAATAAAATAGTATTCAGTTCCATGAACTTTAATATTTTTTTTTAAACCGTTTGTTTTCAGTTCACTGACTTTGAGAAGAACGTGTTCCATAAGATTATTAAGGTTTTTGAGTCTTAAAGTGATAAAAAATTTGTTTTTATCTCTGAGATTAAAAAAATGTAATTTTCAACGGTTCAAAATATCATTTTTTTCGAAAACGAAGCAGAATAGAAGTAGCAATTTATTGTTCAAAATTATTTCCCTTCCTAAAATCTATGCAAGTGTACCCTTCCCAGATGTGTATCTTTTTTATTTTAAAAAAAATTTTGAAAAATATTGAGAATCTATTCAAGCTAAATCAACTGGAGATATATATATATATATATTTAATTTTTTGTTAAAATAAACAGGTTATACATCTAGTAAGGGTGTATTTTCATAGATATTTGAATTTTATTAATATTTTTGATCTTTTTGAAAAATTTTTGTTAAATTAAACGAGACAAACATCAGGTGAGGGTATAATTTTATCGATTTTAGGAAGCAAAACAATTTTAAACCATAATATGCTATTCACATCTTGCGTCATTTTCGAGAAAAAAGAGATTTTCAATTGTTAATAATGGAGAAATCTTTCTTTTCGAAAACACATAGTACGATTTTTTTCTTTTTTGGCTTAAAATAAGGGCTCATCCATAAACTACGTTACCAATTCTGGGATATATTCCCCCCCTGCCCCCCTCAGCACTCCTCTTTGACAACCGCAGTTCTGCCCCCCCCTGAAAGTAACAAAACAAGATTTAAAGTTTAAATAAAAAAAATAATAAAAAAAATTACTTTTTAAACAAGAAAGATGACTTTTCTACCATGAAGGATGAATTTTTAATCGAAAAGTATGAGATCTCAATAAAAAAGTTAAATTTGCGACGAAAAAATATAATTTTTAAAGACAACTCTAAACAAAATAGTTGAATCCGCAGCCAGAAGATAAATTTTCTTTCTAAAAGAAGAATTTTTAATGAAAATTTTTAGTTTGAAAAATTAATTTTTTACGAGAAAGAACTAATTTTTCACCAGCTAAAGTGAAAAAAAGACGAATTAAAAAAATAATAGTTGAACCAACAGTCAAAAAGATGAATTTTTAAAAAAGAAGAATAATTTAATGCTAAAAACAAGAATTTAAAAAAAAATAAGACAAATTTTCCATAAAACAGTTTCATTTTCCACCCGACACCTAATAGTTTAATTTTCTACTAAAATAGTTAAATTTCCAACCAAATTACTGAATTTTCAACCAAAAAAGATAAGTTTCCAACCAAAATTGAAATACATTTTTAGTTTGAGAAGTTAATTTTTTACAAAAGAAAGCGAATTTTCTATCAGTTAAAATAAACGAAAAAAATACTGATTTTTAATATTAGAGTTGAATCAACAGCCAAAGAGATGAATTTTTAAAAAAGAAGATTAATTTTATATCAAAAATAAGAATTTTTAAGAAAATAGATAAATTTTTCACAAAATAGGTCAATTTTCCACTTATTAAATTTTTTAATATAAAAGACCTATTTTCTACAAAAAAATTGAATTTTTAACCTAAAAATAAGAATTTTGAACAAAAATGTTAACTTTCTATAGCAAATTGTTAAATTTTAAAGCCAACGAGACGAATTTTCTACAAAGCAGTTGAATTTTTAACCCGAAAAGATGATTTTTCAACCAAACCTGTAATACTTGATATTTTAAACAAAAGCTATTTTAATTTTAAATAAAGAAACAGTTTTATTCTATCAAGAAAGACAAATTTCGGGCAAAATATTTCAAACCTCAACAAAATACATTGATTTTCAACAAAATGGTTAAATTTCTAAATAGAAAAGATCAATTTTTAATTAAAAATATAAATTTTCAACCAAAACCCAGATAATTGTATTTTTATTCTTAAAAAATGTGGTCAAATTCTCCCCCCTTAAAGATAAATTTTCAACTAAAATTATGAATATTCATAAAAAAATAATTTTTAACAAAGTAATTCAACTTTTAGCTGGGTAGTTGAATTTTGGATAAAAACATATGTATTATCAACTAAAAAATGAAATTGATGATATTTTAAGCGAAAAAGATTTTAATTTAAATCAAAAACTTTTGAATGCAAATAGAAAAATACGAAATTTCAATAAAATAGTTAAATTTTGAACCAAGGAGATGGATTTTCAACAAAAAAGTTCAATTTTTTAATAAGAAGATTAATTTTCCATCAAAAAACACTAACTTTCACCAGAATGCATGCATTTTTTACTAAAAAATAAATTTTTTGTACTAAAAAAACCTTGTTAGACATGTATTTGAATTTTTAGCTAAGAGAGAGAAATTTTGAACTATACATGTTTAAATATTTAGTTTGAAAAAAGTTAATCTTTAAACAGTGAAGAAACGAAGTAGTTAAATGTTCAGTGAAAGAGATGAATCTTCAAACAAAAAGGTAAATTTTTAACAAAGTAGTTTAACTTTCAACCAAATTTTGGAATCTTCGACCAAAAAAGTAACAAAATAGTTGCATTTTTAACAAATGAATTAAATTTTCATCCAAATATTCGATTAGTTAACAAAAACAAAAAATCAAACGAAAAATTGAGAAAAAGGGGAAATTTTTTGAAAACATGAGAAAAAGAAATATTCTTTAAAAAGAGGAAAAGAGTTAGGGGCATATGAGCGTGACTTACAAATTTATTAAATTATCATTGAAGTGTACCGTTGCAGGGACATCTTTCGCAAAAGTGGCAAACTTTCTTAAAATTTATCATCAAGAAACGTACCAAACGTTATCTAAGTTCGTAACGTTACTTTCACCGGACCTCCCCCCCAACCTGTTACTAACCGTAGTTTTTTGTGTTACTCCCTCCCCCTGCAACTGAAAAACTGAAAAAATTGGTAACGTAATTCATAAATGATCCTTAACTGGGGGCATCCCCGAAACGCGTATACTCAGAAAATTGTTTGTTTGAATCAAACAAATTCTTTCTTTGATACAGGGTCAAAGAAATATTTGTTTTTAAATTTAAAAAATATTTGTTTGATTTAAAAGAAATTTATTTTATTTAAATACGCCATTGTTTAACTCAAACAAATTTTATTCGAATCAAACAAATTAAATCATTGATTATATGGTCAAACAAACTTTTGTCTAATTCAAAATAATATTTTTCTGAGTGTATAAAAGAGAAACTGGATGAGTGAGTACTTTTGGGTTGAACTTAGTCGAGGCTAGCCGTATCAAACGATTTTGCAGGACCTATGAGGTTTTAAGACATTTTTAAATATTCCAAGGGGTTTGATTAGATTTCCGAGAATTGGAATAATGTCAAGGGTTTTAAAAAGTCTCAAGGTATTTAAATAAATTGTCTAGGATTTTTTATTTTAGGCTTTCTATTTTGTGAATTCAGTGATTCAGTCTTATAAAGTTTAAATTTAAATTTGCTAGTGCGTTCGGGACAGATGTCTTTACAATTCGAAGACAGGACTCTGTACCGTAACACCTGCTACCTCGAAACGGCGAATTAAATTTAGGTTCCCGCCGGAAGAATAAGAGGTAATTGAGCCGGGAGCCACATGCAATTCTATCGATTACCAATTCGCTTTGTTGCACTTTCAGCAGCTCTGTGCGTACAGCTGCTATCAGGAGTGTTCCCTATTCAGGAGAAATTTATTTCTCGATGAATATTACACTTTTCGCAAGTCATAATCCATGTAATTTACTTAATCTGTAATCTTCAATCATTTTCTCAACAATACGTACTTACATAATTACATTTATCCTTGAAAGTTTCGTTGGTTGGACAGTCAGATTTTCTGATAGAGAAGTAACGGGTATTGCGGCGTGCATAACATGCATCAATTGATAGACAGAAATAAATAATCGATAATGTAATAAAAAAATATGTAAGAAATTCCCACGTATAATGAAAAAATGTATTCTTTCCTCAATATATAGTCTTTCTAGTCAGTCCTTTCATGCCCTAATCGGGTGCTGTCTAGCCCGTCAGTGCCAACACATTTTCTAATGTCCGATTCAAAATTTTTTTTGTACGTTTCCGAAAAGAGGTAGGATATTTAAAATTATCAAAAATCAAAAACTACCTAGAAAAAAATAATTTTTACCAGTCTTTTCGGGCAGTAATCGGGTGCTGGCTAGCCCATCTGGATGAAAAAATTTGTCTTAGGTAATAAATCCAAATATTGTTTGCACATTTTTAAAAAAATATTCAAGGTGTTTGAAAGTATGAGAAATAAAAAATTTAAAAAAAATCCCCTCATCACCTAGACAGTCTTTAATTATGAAACAAATTTAAATCTTTCATATTTTTAAAATATTTAAACATAACTTCAAATATTCAAAATTTCTTTAAATCTTTGAAATTCTGTGAAATTCATCAATTTTTGTAAATTGTAATTAAATTTAAAAAAATCAACATTTCATTTAAATATTACAGAATCCCTTGAAATTCCGAGAAGATACATAAAATCCGATGATATTTCTTGAAATTTCTTTAAAAAATTTTAATCTCTTGATACTTTCTTGGAAATCCATCAAAATAACTAAAATTCTTGCAAATCTGTAAAAAAAAACGTTAAAAATCTTTCAAAAATTCCTTGGGATCTTTAAAAATATCTTAAAACCTTGTATAGATCTAGTAGAATTTTTCCAAATCTTCCGTAATTCTTTTTAACCGAATGAAATTTCTGTTTGATTCCTCTAAATTCTTGGAAATTTCTTGACATTATTTTAATTCTTTAACATATTTTGAAATCGCTTAAAACATTTGTAAAGGTTCTGATGATTTCCTCAAATCTTTTAAATTGTCTTAAAATATTATTAATCGCTCAAAATTTTTTAAAATTTATTGGTATTCATCGAAATCTTTTATAATATCCGAAAATCTTTCAAATCCTTTAAAATCTTACACATTTTTCAAAATTGTTGGAAATACCTTTAAACATTAAAACACTCTTAAAATCTTTTAAATCTCTTAATCTCTTCAAAATCCCGTCGAATCCTTTAAGATAATCTTAAATATTTTCAACACTTCGAAATCTTTTAAAGTGTCTTAAGTTTTCTTTAAGCTTTTGAAAATGCCTTGGGATCTTTTGAAATACACTAAAAACTTTAAACTTCTTTGACATTTTTTAAAGACTATTAACATTTCTTGGAATTTTATAAAATATCATAAACTCTTTTAAATTCTTCAAAATCTTATTATGAATTAAAAATTTTAAAATTTATTACACTGAAATAATTTGAAATCCCTTAATTATTGAAATCAGTGCTTAAAAATTTTATTCTAATAGTTCAAACTCCCTAAAAATCTCGAGAAGTATAGTTAGAAAATAGAAAAATATAAAATATGGTGCTATTTTTTATCCTTCTTTGGAAATTCCTTTAAATAACTGAAATCCTTTAAAATTGGAAAAAATCCTAAAAAATCTCTTTGAAATTCTTTGGAATCTTTAAAAATACCTTAAAACCTTATAGATCCTCTAAAATTCTTCCATCTCTTCCGAAATTTTTTTTAAACGAATTGTTTTTGGTCCTTTAAACCCCTGAAAATTCCTTTACATTTTTTGAATAATCTAAAAATTGTCAAATGTCTACGGTTTGCGACCCCCTGTACCTGAAAAACAGGTTTTTACGAATGTGTCTGTCTGTATGTATGTCTGTGTGTGAGCACGATCAATTTTGAAAAAATTCATCTATTAGACTGGCCTTTGGTATACTCTTTAGATGTCTCAAATTGAATTTCAAGTTCGTTAGCCAGCCATTTTGGACAAAAATTCAAAAATGAGCACGTTCTGAAAATTT
>JAUELO010000274.1:8400110-8415925 GCA_032357855.1 Amphibolips quercusostensackenii | reverse complement strand
AAAATTTCGTGACTACATACTCAGGTATTTTTCAACAATTTCCCAAGTTTTTGTCAACTTTGAATAATAATTCAACACTTCAGTGTGTTTTGCATGAAATTTGGAGTGTATGTATAATTATTATTACTGCAGAATTCAATATTTTATGTTCATATTTATTTCCTAAAGTCTAAATTTCTTTTTAAGGTGCCAATAAGTGGTGCTCTTACTCTAGATGCAGTTTTATTCAATTACCATATTCGAGTTTTGAAGAAAATTTGAAGAGTCTATAAAATGGAATATTGCTTAAAATTTTGTTTGTTCGTCGTTTGAAGGAGGTTTTGTTAGTACGCGATTCACGCTTGCAACACCTAAGTACTTGCACATAGGCTTAGAGGTAGACGATCGCGTTTACTATGCGGAGCGTTTCACTTGGAATCGTAAGTACAGAGGAGGGTTTGTATCGTGAAGGTCTATTAGAACTCTATTATTGCTTCTAAAACACCCCGCTTTATTCAGTCTGTGACCTCAAGAATTGAGCGGAGAGAAAAATTTGCATTCGGATAAAAAAATTCATCTAGTGATGAGATCACGTATTTCATAAATTTTTTTTGCGAATATTTGTAGGATTGCAGTACAGAATTAGATAACCAACATTTTTACAGATAACTTGTTTATAGCATACAAAATTCTTTAAAAATCATATACACATTAAGGTTGAAGCATTCTTTCAAAATGTCATTTTTTCATACAAAACATTTTTAAAAATACCAAAAATTTTAGTTACAATTTAGCTACAAATTTAACGGAGTTAAAAGTTGATAAAGTGTTTATTTTTTCTAATAAAGTCAGAATTTGTCATTTGATTGCTATCCAAAGTTGTTTTTAAAAACCCACGAAATTTGTATCTAAAAATTCTTAGGCGATTTTTTTGGAATCCAATAAATTTTTATGCCAAACTTCATTTATCCGTGTTCAAAAATATAGTACCTCTCAAGATTGATTTAATTTTTTTAATTAAAATTTAATTTTTTATCACAATTCACAGTCAAGCCTCAGTTTTATAACACTTTAGCTTTGCAGTAGACATATGTTTGATTTTTCAATAGTGATTTTTTTAATCTTTTGTCTTGTCTTTGATAGTATTATTTGTGTGAAGTATTTTAGATTTTAATTACATGCTGTTGGAATTATTCCATAAATTTTCAATTTACAAAAACATTGGAAAAATATGTGAAATTTAGCAACATTGTTTTGGATGCAAGTAAAGTTTATCTAAGTCTTATTATTCAATTTTATTTGAGTTTATCTAATTTAAATAATGATGTCTTGAATTTAGACCAATTTTACTTTAAAAAAGGAAACAAACAAGCGCGCTATGCACGGAATTATGTTTTTCTTTGTTTCAAGAAATTTCCAAAATAGAATATAAAATTAATAATAATACAAAATTAGCAAAAATTGATATCTTAACTGCAGAATTGATATATAATATTTTTATATACAATAAAACCATTGAATTTTTTATAAAAACTACTAATATATCCTATTATTGATAAAAAATTGTTAATATTCTTTAAAATATAATGATTTTTATTATAAATAACTAATTCACGATAAAAAACGTAAGCATAATCTTACATTGTTGAAAAATGATCAATCTTCTTTAAAATTTATATCGATATTTCCGAACAAAAATCGCTAGCTTAACTCACAGTATTCTATAAAAATTTTTTATCTTATTAAAGATTTATTAATTTTCTACTAAAAATTACGATTTTCAGCATAAAACGCTAACTTATGCTAGAAATGTTAAAAACTTGTGAATCTATTTCACAATGTTTGAAATATAATCTTTTGTTATTAAAAATACATTTTTTATGAAAACCACTAAACAATTAAAAAATTTTTAAAATATTCTAAATATAGTGAAAATTATAATCGGTTTGGTGTAAAAGTGACAGTTTTTGATTTTAAACAACAACGTAACCTAAGTTTGTTTGAAACTTATAAATCTTCTTTAAAATCTAATAATTTTTTCATAAAACTTTCAATTTCTGACATAAATATTAACACAACTCAAAATTGTTCAAGATTGCAAATTTAATAACTTTAAGCGAAAACCATTTAATTTGAATCTAATCATTGTTATTAAAAAATAACAAATTCAGGTAAAACACACCAACATAACCGAAAGTTGTTGAAAAATCGTCAAAATTCTTTGAAATCTAATCATTTTTGTCTAGAATACCCGATTTTTTGTAAGAATCGTTAATACAACCTGAAATTAATAAAAAACTGCAAACCTTGTTTGAATTATGATAATATTAATTTTAAAATACCTGTTTTTTGTGTGAACCGGTAACTTAACCTAAAATTGTTTTAAAAACGTTAACCTTTGAAAACGAATTATTTTTGTTCAAGAGTGCCAATTTTCGGTGAAAAAACGCTAATGAACCCAAAAAACGTAAATTTTTAAAATATTTTAAATCCTTGAAATCTAATAATTTTTAATTAAAAATACCGATTTTCGATGTAAAACGCTAACATAGCTTAAAATTCTTGAAAATTGGTAATCTAATTCTGGAAGCTAATTTCTGGTGAAAAAAATAAAACAACTGAAAATTTTTATTTAAAAATTCTTGTTAAAAAATACTAATTTTCAGCGAAGAGCACAAACAAAAAAACATGTATAATATTCCGAATAATTATTTAGATAATTTAAAAGTTTTTATTTAACCGCGCAAGAGTATTTAAAAATTAAAAATGTTCTTTCAATTTGAATTAGGTTTCCTTTAACAGCTTCCTTTTTTTTAATTTTGATTTCCTAATGTAAGATATAATATATAAGGTGATAAAAAGCCAATTAGGTTTTCAACAACAGTAATTGCTAAATACAAAAAATAAAAAATGTGAGGTATTTCAAAAAGTCTTTTTAATTTTTTTTCATAGATTTTTGAAAACCCAAGAAGATTTTCAGGAAAACCTCACCTTCGTATTTTTATGTATATTTTGAAAAAGATTCTGCTAATAAAAAAAGGCACGCTATTCATTTTATGCTGGCTAAACTTTTTTTGAGATCAGGTAAATTTGTTTTAGCATAATTTTTGACACATCTTTCGTAAAAGGCAGAATTGTTCAATTTTTATAGAATTTGTATCCTAAAAGTTTTATACACACCTGCTGAATTCAATCATGATATCAAAACGAATAACTTGTGACACTTGTTTTAGACTTTTCTGCCAGCTCTGGCAGCAAAATCAAATTCATGAAATTTGAATGAAAAATGTGAAACAGGTTTATTTTCGTATTTCCTTCAATAAATTTTTGTTCAAAAATCCTGAGTCTCTTTCGAAGCATTGAATTTTTCTGATTTTATTTTCGATTGAAATGGAAATTTATTTTATTCTGCTAGTTCTATTTTATGAAAAAGCAAACATGAAAACCAAGTGGCAAACAAATAACAGTGGCATCGTTTGAATTCAATAAAATGCATTTAATTTAAATTATTTAAATAATTGTTACATTTTAGTAACAGCATTAGTACCCTTGTGAGGGTTACAAAATTAGTAAATAAAAAAAAGAATTATTTTTTAACCCATTATAAGATACCAGATCATAAACTTAAAAGAAATTGTAAAATTTTCATGACTAACCAGTACGAGATGGATACCAGTACTGATTAAATAATAAATAAAAGAGACTTAGGTTAATTTTTAATTTTTTTTTTAGCAGCAGCATTAAAAATAAGTTTTATAATCAGCCTTTTTGCCACTAATATAGGGGTAATCAGTACGAGGTAAATACCTCTACAAACTAAATAACTAGGAAAAGTTACTGAGTTTTTTTTCAAGTAGAAATATTAAAAATGAGTTTTATGATGAGCACTTTCACCATTTACTGGCTTTTTCATTTGAATAATGAAAAATTATGTCAAACTTTTGGCTTCAAAATTGTCTAGCGATTAATTATCTTTAATTTTATCGAAAATATATTTTACATATTTTCATGTGAAGTGGCATTCAGTACAAGATGAATAAATTTTTGCCAGGTTAGCCTTAGGTATCAAAGTAATTTTTATGCATTCAGGTTGCAAAAAATAACCAAGTAAGTTCGACAAACCAAACAACTTTTATATAAGTAAACAAAGTTCAAGCCTTTTATTAAATTGATTAAACAAAATTATTCGCAGTTTTTTGTTTACGATAGTTGATAGCAATGACTGTCATGGTTGCATATTAAATATGATTTAATTTTAAGCTTGTATAATTTTAATAATATATTGAAAAATAATTATTGTATGATTGAAAAAATGTTTTTAAATAAAAGTTTTTGATTATTGTTCTATGAATTTGTATACGATTTCCTTGACAATTGATTGCAAAAGCTTCAAATATGAATATACACGTCGTACCAGAAGTACTTTCTGCAGGTAAGTGCAACTTATTAATAATGTATAAAATATAGATTGAATTGCTAGTATAATTCATGTGATGGTATTTCTATATTTGAAATCAATTTTCTACCTTTGATTTGATATGTAATAGTTTTCCTGCTTGTTCATCGTTTATCAATATCATTAATCAATTAAATTTTCCATTTATTTTTTACTGGTTTCCCCTACCTTATGGACTATGCATAAATTACGTTAAATTTTTTCTATAATCTGATTCATTAAAAATTAATCTTATTCAGTTGAATATTTAACTACTTGGTTTTAAATCTAACTACTAAGTTCAAAGTTAGACTCCTTTGTTGAAAATAAATTCTTGGTTAAAAATTTAAGGAGTTTGTTTTAAAATTAGTTTTTTGTTGAAAATTAATTTCTCGAACTGAAAATTTTACTATTCCATTTTTGTTTGAGAAATTGACCTTTCTAGTTGGAAATTTACCTATTTGGTTGAAAATTGATCTTTTTTAGTTGAAAATTCAACTCTTTGGTTAAAAATTCATGTATTTTGTTGAAAATTCCTTTTTTTGGTAGAAAATTAATATCCTTAATTAGAAATTTATCTTTTTAGTGGAAATTTACCTATTTTGTTGTAAACTTTTTATTTAAATTAATTTTTTTTACTAAAAATTTTAATATTCTAGTTAAAATTTTTTTATTTTAGTTGAAAATTTATCTCTTTAGTTGAAAATCGAAATATTTTGTCTGAAATTTATTTATTGTTTGGTTAAGAATTTATCTTTTTGAGTAGGAAATTCAACTATTTGGATATAATTTAACATTTTTGTTAAAAATTCATATTTGCAGACTAGAAATAACAAAACTGAGTAAAAATTTTTTTTCTCCCTTTATTAAATCTTTTTTGGTAAAAAATTTGTTGAAAATGCATCTCTTTTGGTCAAAATTCAATATTTTCTGGTTAAAAATACAACTGACAGTTAAAAATTATTCTGTTGATTAATAATTAAAATCTGTTTCAACTATAATATCAACTATTACATTTTTCGATAAAAATCCATCTTTTTCATTGAAAAGGCAACTTCTTGGTTAAAAATGAAGCTTCTTTGTTAAAAAATCATTTCTTGGTTAAAGATTTGCCATTTTAATGCTTATTTTATTTATTCGGTTGGACATTAAATTATTTTTTTAAAAATTATTATTTTTAGTATAATTTCTTTAATCGAAAATTCAACTATTTGATTTTTAGTTAAAAGTGAAATTTTTTAGTTTAAAATTCAACTATTTGGTTGAAAATTTATCTTTTTTTAGTAAAAATTCAACTCTTTAAGTGTAAATTCATCTTTTTTCGTAGAAAATTAAATTCTTGATTGAAAATTCATCTTTTTTGGTAGAAAAATATTATTTTTATTAGAAAATTATTATTTTTAGTAGAAAATTGATATATTCTGTTTCAAATTCAACTATTTGGTTGAATACTTGTTTTTTGTTTTTGTTAAGGATCAATTGTTTACAACTAAGAATTTTAATATTACAGTTGAAGGTAAATAATTTTAGTTTTTTGTATTTGGGTAGAAAATGAAATTATTTAAGCATAATTACTATTTTTGTTGAAAATTCATATTTAAAAATTAAAAATTTCAAAATTTGGTTAACATTTTTTTTCTGTAAACTGAATCTTTTTTGGTGGAAAATTTGTTATGAATTCTTTTTTTTTTGGTTTAAAAATACTTCTCGATTGGTAGAAATTGAATCTTTTTTATAGTTACAATCCAATTCTTCTGCTTTGGCTTGAAAATGATCCTTTATATTTCAAAATTCAACTATTGGGTTGATCTATTGCAATAGAAAATTTAACGATTTAATTAAAAATTTACCTATTCAGTTGACAATTTAATTACTTTGTTAAAAACTTTTTTTTTTAGTTTAAAATTAATTTTTTAATCCAAATTTTAATATTCCAGTTGAAGGTTCATCACCTGAGTTAAAAATTCATCTCTTTGTTCAAAAATCGGCATATTTTTTCTTGAATATTACATCTTTTTAGTTGAGAAGCCCACTATTATATTTTTGGTGAAAAATTCATGTTTTTAAATAGACAATTTACCTATTAAGTTATGAATTAACTTTTTAGCTAGAAATTGCAAGTTAAAAATTAAAAAATTTGCTTAAAACTTTCTCTACCCTGACTGAATCTGTCTTCGTGGAATATTGATATTTTCGATTAAAAATTCATCCTATTTAGAAAATATTAATACTCATAGTAGAAAATTCATCTTTTTAGTTAAAGATTTCACTTTTTTGTTAAAAACTTGCTTTTTTTTGCTAAAACTCAATTTTCTTAACTGAAAATTGTAATATTCTATTCGAAGGTTAATTGTTTCAGTCGAAAATTTATCTCTTTGGTTGAAAATCCAAATATTTTGTATTAAAAGTTAATTATTTTTGCTATCATATTGTTGTTTATTGATCCACCTTTTGTATAAGTTTTAAGAATGTGCTCATAAATTAACATTTTTGTTGAAAATTTGTATTTTTAGGTTGCAAATTTTTTTAATGTGGTTGAAAATTTTTGTCTCTTGATTGAAAAATCTTGCGTGAAGATTGAACTTTTTTGTTTAAAATTTTTTACTAGCTAAAGATTCATCATTTCATTTGAATATCTTCGGCTGAGCATTTACTCGTCATAATTTTCGCACATTGTTGACTATTCCATTTTTTGTTGAGAATGTATTTTGTTCAGTTGAAAATTTAAGAATATGAATGAAAGTTTTTCTTTTTTAGATTTAAATTTAACTATTTGTTTTAAAATTCACATTTTTTGTTGAAAATTCGTCTTTTTTATAGAAAGTTAATCTTTCTCGCTAAAAATTGATCTTTTTGATTGAAAATCTAACTGATGTTGTGAAAGATGAACTCCTTTGTTAAAAATTTATTTTTTGCTTCAAGATTTATCATTTTAGTGAAACATTTTTTTTTTGGTTGGACATTGAACTATTTTTTTGAAAATTCGCTTTTTTATTTGAAAATTTGTTTCACTGAAAATTTAACTAGTTATTTTTTTGTTAAAAATTCATCTTTTTTTAGTCTTATAGTTTCAAAATATTGTATGCTGCTTCCAGAAAGTTGTCAATCTTCCTGAAGTGGGAGTCGGAACTACAGTAAATGTGTAGAAACACTTTAAAAGAGAAAAAAATTAATTTCCAGGGCCAGGATGTGTAAAAAATTAGGTTTGGATCCGCAAAAGTGGATCATTTTATTTGAAGTTGATAATCATAATGATGTGCAACAGTTTGATATCCTGGAATTCACCAGGATTTCAAGGTTGGAATACTACTACTAGATAGTTAATCATTAGGGGGTGGAAAACCATTGTACTGATTACTCTAAATAGATCGAAAGGGACCAAAACTCTGAATCCCCAACAACAAAAATTTGGAACTCAGAAATTTGGCAACATTTAAAGCACCAATCTTCCAGTTGCTCCAACCTCGATGATTTCCCTAGCGACCAGATGATGCTTCTTCCTGGGATCGAGAATCAAGCAGATGCTTCAGCCAGACTGGGGCATCGTATCGGCTAACCGCGAAGGATCCGCTGCTGCTCTTGTTGGATGCATGACTACCTTCGCAAAGTGGTTGTCGTTTCGAGGCTCGTCTCCCGAGTACCATTTAAAGTCCACGGTTGCTACTGCTGTGCGGTCGGCGATCCGCTGGCACGACACCAAAGAATACTTCAAGGAGGTATCGGCATCAGCCAACTGCACAGCCTACTAAAGTGCGTGACATCAAGAAAAAAGGGGTAAAAAGACAAGGGAAATCAAGAAAAGAGAACAAAAATGAAGACATGAAAGGATCCCACGACTTTCCTTGAAAGACGAGAGCTCCAAAGACGAAGTGGGTCACCCGATGCCCCTTACTCACCCTCTCCTAAGCAGGCTTCCGCATGGAAATAATTTTCCGGAAAATTAACATCTCGCAAAGCTCGCGGGCAGGTGTATCTTTACGCACGAAACGGTGGGGTGGTCTCGGCAAAAAAGTTAGAAAAACAGACCTGGAAAAAAGAGGAGGCTGCAAAAGAATGAAGAATAGGAAACGGGAAAAAGATGAAGGAATTGAAAAAAGGAGTTGAGGGTAAGGGAAACACGGAAAAGTGGAAGCGATGCGACGCAGGTTAAGGGGGTGGGAAAGAGAAGGAAGTCGTGGAATGGGAAGACAACGGGGGACTCACAGCGTTATAGGTAAGATCGATAGCTGATGTGATACCAACCCAACCGAACCCAGTACGACCCTCGGTTCATTCACCCCCGCGGCACATTCTCACCATTATCTGTTCCAAATGTCGTCAGCGGCGTCGTTTCGTTTACGGCAGAGGCCGTGGTTCTCTTCCTCCTCTCTTTCCTCCTTCCCCTTATTCATGTTTCTCCTCTCTTTCTCTCTTCCCCTTTTCCTCTCGCTCTATCCCTTGCTCGCGAGTAACGAACAACCTACAAACCCTTACACTGCCTTACCTCGTCTCCTCACCTCCCTTGTTTTTAAGGTTATGTGTTTGCGCGCATTACGACCCATTCCACGGGGTAGCGAAAGCACAAGCTACGCCGTTTTACGAATTCCTGATTCCGCCCTTCGCCCTCTTTGCAACCCCCAATCTCGGCTCGACCCAACATCCGCTTCGCTTTTCTATTCTCCCTCCTCCCTTGCCAGATTTTAGATATCTCTCAAAGTGCAGCAGGGGCTCTTCTCCTGCGAAAAGGGAATCAGGGATGGGGGATAAGGGATGGAAATAAAGAGAGGGGAAGTAAGGGAAAAGCAAAGAGAGAGAGAGAGTCTTACAGGTTTTCAGCCGGGAAAATAGCTCGGGGGCTTTCGCGGAAAAGTGGCCAACCACTTCTCTCGATGCCATCCGCTTCGAGTGCGTCAAGAGGACTCTGAATTTGAGGCTTCTGCGACTGGCTTACGTGCCCCTCGCTCGCGAACAAATAATGGAATTCGCACCCCCAATATTGCGCCTATTAAAGCAAGGCATTATGCTCCCGTAACTAGCGTCGTGAAACCAGATATCTGTTCGAGAGAGGATTCATGAATAAATATCATCATTTCCACAGAAAGTGGCTTTTTTCTTCATCGATTTAAGTCCAAATATTCAAAATTGTGGGTAAGAGTAACGACCTCGTTTGGTAGAGGTAAGGGTAGTTCAATGATTTTTCTATTGTGTCTTGCATAGGGGGTACGGAGGCAAAATTATTTCTTACGCAAGATATTTTCAAGTGAATTAATGTTACGCTGTTGGTGATTGTAATAGTATTACTTGTGATTATCTTACTGAGATTTAATACAACTTAGAGAACAAAAATACATATAAAGTATAAATTATGTTAATTAAATAAACCTGGAACCTTGATAAGACTATTTTTTAAAAATGAAATGTGTTAATAATAATAATAAGAATTTATTTTCAAAGACAACTTTCTTGGTTTGAAAATTCTTTTTGAAAATTCATATTTCCGGATTAAAAATGAAATTATTTTGTACATAGTTCGTAACTTCGGCTCAAAAATTCCACTATTTGGTCGAAAGTTTAACTAATTTGTTACAAATTAATTTTGTTATTGAAGAATTTATCACTTTATTCAAGAATTTACTTCTTTGGTTAAAAATTAAACCATTCTGTAGAAAATTTGTTTATATTTTTGTTGAAAAATAATTTTTTACCTGAAAATGTTGCTATTCTATTTTTGTTTTAAAAATTCTTTTTTTCTTGTTGAAAATTGAAATTTTTTGTTAAAAGTTCATGTATTTTGTTAGAAGTTTGTCCTTTTTGGTAGGAATTCAATCTTCTTGATTGAAAATTTCACTATTTGGTGTAAAATTTATGCATTTTTTGTTTTTGTTTAATTCAACTTGTTTTTATTTTATATTAAAATCTAGCTTGGTTTGAATATTAACGATTACATTTTTTGTTCAAAATTTATCTTTGATGTTGAAAATTCAACTTCTTTGCTGAAAAACTGCTATCTCAAAGTTCATTTTTTTGGAGGAATATTCATAACTGTAGTTGAAAATTCATCTCCTTGGTTAAAAATTAAACTAATTTGTTGAAAATTTGTTTTCTTGTTGAAAAAATAATTTTGTAATCTGTAAATTTAAGTGCTTGTGTGAAAATCAGTTTTTTGTAATGTTCAACTATATTGTAGGAAATTCGTTTTACTTTGTTTTGAAAGTTCATCAATTTAATACAAAATTAAACTGTACAGTCGAAAATTAATTTTCATTATTAAAAATGAATCTTTTTAATAAAAAATTGAATGAAAATGTTAACTATCCCATTTTGGCTTAACCATTTTTTTTTAGTTGAACTTTTTTTTTTGTTCGAAAATTTATGTATTTTGTTAAAAATTCGTCCATTTCGCTAAAAAAATTATGTTTTAGTTTGGGGTTGTTTATCCTAAAAATCCATGCCTTTAGTTGAAAATTGATCTATTTTGACAAAAAATCTTTTTTTAATAATCTTTTTAACTGCAAATTCAACTGGTTGATTGTAAATAAACTTTCTTATTGTAAATTACACTGTTTTGTAGAAAATTTTTTTTTTCATTTAAAAATAAAAAATTCAGTAGGAAATTTCACTGTTTTGTAGAAAATTAGTTTTTTTGGTTTAAAAATAAGAAATTCAGTAGAAAACTTTACTGTTTTGTAGAAAATTAGTTTTTTTTATTGAAAATTTATTTTGTAATCGATAATTTACCTAATCCGTTTTTGTTTAAGCATCGTTTCTTTTTGATAAAAAGTCCAACTGTTTGGTTAAAAATGTGTGTGATTTGTTAAAAATTCGTATTTTTGTGTAGAAAATTAATCTTCTTGGTTGAAAATTCATCTTTTTGGTTATCAATTTATGTATTTCGTTGAAAATTCGTCGGTTTTAGTAGAAAATTCGTCCTTTTGTCTTAATAATTCAACTGTTATGTGGAAAATAATTTTTTTTTTATTCAAAAACTAATTTTTTTAATGAAAATTTAACTATGATATTTTTGGTTAACAAAGATATTTTTTAATTTAGAAATTGATTTTTTTAAATTTAATGTGTTCAAAATTCATCTATTTTAGTAAAAAATTCACTTTTTTGGTTGCAGATTCAATCATTTACTTGAAAATTCAACTTTTCTTAAAAATTTATCTTTCTGGTTCAATTTAACTGTTTTTGATTTAAAATAACAAAATTTTCTTGGTAAAAATATCCACCATTACATTTTTGTTTGCGAATTTAACTACTTGGTTAAAAGATAAGCCCGTTTGTTAAAAATTAATTTGTGTTCGTTTGAAATTGATCTATTTTGAAATTCCAAATCCGAAAAAAATGAAAATCCCGAATAGCTATGCTCGTTCGAAAAATACTGCATTAATTTGTGTTTGTTTGAAATTGATCTATTTTGTTGATTATTTAATTTCGTTTGTTGAACATTCAATTTCTCAGCTTAAAATTTAACTAATTCATTTTTTGTTAAAAATGTATCTTTTGCAAAGCTTGCAGTGTCTCTAGAGGGAACATTTATTAAATAACGTTATTGTTTTATTGGCTAACCAAGCTTGATACTTTCTACTTAAAATTTTCCCTGAATCCAATTTCATAAAATTGGTACACTTTCTTTGGCTAATCAAGTTTCTAAACGTATCTGACTAATACATACTGTTTCTACTTGCATTTTCCCTAAATTCTCTATAGTTTCGTGTCTTACCGGAGACCTGCTTTTTCTACTTGTTATCTTTCTTCATCGTTAGGAATAGCTTAACAAATACGTTTTTTGAATCGCGTTGTATTTAAACATAATTTTCGAGTTATTAGTTTACCTTTTGAAGCAGAAAACACTGAATAAAATGAAATTTCATTAGATACATTATTTCTGAGGTTTACAATAGTACTGTATAATGTACATGCCACCGAAAATGAATGGAGAGAAAGTTAGGAAATCCAGAAGGGAAAACAAAACTTATCACGTGACTTAAAATGTAGAAATTGATTGATATTTTATGAAGAGACAAAATTGCAATGTATTTAAATATTTCTCAATTAAATACTTTGTATTATTATTTTACATACGTGAAATTATTTTAACAATTTTTAAATTTTAGAGCAGAGATCGCCGAAATTTCTTTTGAGATACCGGTTAATATTATTTAAACAATCTCACAACTTTTCACACAATTTTGTTGCAAGCTGGTTAAACTGCAAACAGTTATTAAAGCCTAATTCTTGAAAACCAAGGCGGTTCTGACTCTGATATATTATACCTTTTTTAAAAAAATTGCTGCTTACTGAGAACAAATCTTGTGTATGCAAAAAATTTCAGAGTTGCAATGAATTATTAAAATGAAGATGATTGCAGCTAAATTTAAAAATGGTAAAGAACAATAAATATTTGAAAATAGGCTGAAAGGAACAAAGTTGTAGAAACAAAAAACGCCTCAGTATTTAAGTTTTTAAATTTTGTTATTTAACACTTCTGCCTTATTCACAGCGAATCAATTGAAAGAGCAGAAATTCCCAATCCGAAAAAAAAGAAAATCCCGAATAGCTATGCTCGTTCGAAAAATACTGCATTTTGAAAAAAGCTATCAATTTTTGGAAATTCGCAGGTAATCTTTGGATGACTGGAATAAATCAAAAAAATTATTTAACTGTAAAATACATATTCCTTTATGTCTACCATAGAATGGTATATCCAGATACCAAATCATTGTGACACCATGACCTAAACTTTTCTTGAAATTTTGTCTGATTCAAAATGGGATTGGTTATTTTTGCTTTTTTCAAAATTCTGCATTGTTTAATATTTGTACCATGAATCTCTCCAACTAAACTGCACAAAGTCTTTAATCAATTATCTTGAAATGAAGTCCAAAAATAAATACACCCTCATACTCTCCATTAAATTCTTCTTCTCAGAAAAGATCTTCTAACTTTATCAGATCAATTTCAATTTTAATATTTCACAGCCCTAATTTTTTAATTATATCCAATTAAGCTCAAACTAAAATTGGACAGTAAGCGTTCTGTTACTCTGTTGAAACTGGCGGGCTTATCGCACCACTTCTGTTTGACGGGAACCCGCAAGCCGTTCAATTTAGGTCGACAAGCCATCCGAACCGAGAAACGAGGCTTAATTCGCAACTCGGTGGCGGAAGTTGGGGTGGGTCGGGGATGGAATTCCGGTGCCGGACGGGAGAGGGGGTGGTAGGGGGACTTCCCCAATGTAACAGACGACAAACAGAACGATGATGCGGGATGGTGTGCCGATCGGAACTGTCAGGATATGATTGTCTTGAGTTTTAATGGAATTTCGACACGCTCAAGATGCGATGTTCTGAATTAAATGTTCAATCTGTATATATCCAGCAAAATATAACGTACGACTAAAAGGGTAGTAAAAATACTTTTTTAAGGGTTCATTCATAAATTACGTTACTAATTTTGGGCTATTTTATAGCGCTTCCAAAAAGTAACGTAAGTTAAAATTATCTCCAAAGAGTGAAAATAGGGTGATTTTTTCAACAAAAATAGAAGAATAATAGAAAGATAAAATCTTTTTGATAAAATTATTGTAAATACTATATGCATTCAGTATAAAACACTTTTAATTTCTAAAAATTTAATATTATGTACCAGAGATATGAATTTTCAATCCAAAAAGTTAATTTTTTACCATAAATACGAATGTTGAACACCGTTGTTCAACTTTCGAACAAATATTTACATCGTGAAACAAATAAAACATTTAAAAGACTGTTAAATTTTTAAGAAAAAAGTTTTTTTTCCCCCAAGAAAGATGATATTTCCACAGAAGATAAATTTTCGATTCAAAAGGACGAATTTTGTAACAAGTCAGTGGAATTTTTTACTAAAAAGAAAAACTTCATCAAAGTAGTTGAATTTGAAACCTAAAAAGATGCATTTTTAACCAAATAGTCAAATTTCCCCAAAAAAAAATATTACAATTTAATTAAAAACAGTTTAATTTTTGATTCAAAATAACGAATTTTCGAAAAGACAGTTGAAAGATGATTTTTCAACTTAAAGACGAATTTAAAAAAAATTAAATTAAATTAAAAACAACTAATTTTTTAACAAAATAGTTGAAGTCTTAACCAAGGAAGATGACTTTTCTTATAAAAGACGAGTTTTTAACCAGCTCAATCAACCAAAAACGATTTATTAACAAAATAGTTGAACTCCTAACCAAAAAGATTGATTTTTAACAAACAAATTGAATTTTTAACAAAATACATAAATTTTCTACCAAATATTTAAATTTTTAGATACAAAATTTATTTTTAGGTAGTGTCTAGTCATCCCTAAAAATTGAGGGAGTTGAAAGAGGGGGCGGACTTGTTGCCCCGAAAATTCGGGACGTCTAGCCCAGCTTATGCAAAACATTGGGCTAGTCATCTCGAATTTCGAAACGACGTGACACTTCGTAATTTTCAGCAACAAAAAAAACAAATATGTAATAAAAAATATAAAATTTCAAGCAAAAAGATGACTTCTCTGCCACGAAAGATAAATCTGCAGCCAAAAGACGAACTTTTAAAAAGTTGAATCAAACGAAAAAAAACGAGTATTTTTTACAAAATAGTTGAATTCTTAACCAAAAAGATAAATTTTCAACAAAAAAGTTAAATTTACATTCTTAAAAGCTGGGCTCTAAATCTTCTATCAAAAGGACAAATTTTTAACGAAATACAGTAATTTTTAATGAAGTAATTGAATTTTGAACAGAAAAGGGCAGATCATCTACAAAATAGTTGAATTTTCAACCCGAAAATATAATTTTTCAAAAAAAAAAACTAATTTTTTACAAAATTGTTTAATTTCGTTACAAATAGTTCAATCTGCATAAAAATACTTTCATTTTAATTGTGTACTCGAATATTCAACCAAGAATATAAATTTTCTACGAAGATGTTAATTTTCAACCAAATTTTTTTATTTTCAAGACAAAACGATGAAATTTTCGACAATGAAATTTGATTTTCAACACAAAAATATGAATTTTCAACCTAAATAATGATTCCTTGACCAAAATAAATAATGTTAAACAAAGTAGTTTATATTTTAACCAGATAGCTGTATCTTTAACTAATAAGCATGAGTTTTCAAAAAAAAGTAATAGGTAATATTTTTACGAAAAAAGACGTTAATTGGAAATAAAAAACAGTTTAATCCAAAAAAAAAAATTTTTTTTTAAATGTCATTCTCAACCAAACCAGATTAGTTTCCAACCAAACAGTTGCATTTTTTACAATAAATAGGTGATTTCATATAGAGTAAGATTAATTTTATAAATACAATGGTACTCCGTACGTCCTTCACATTTGTGCACATACGTTGTAAGATTAAGGGTTAAAGCATCAAAAACTATGAATTGGCGATTGTA
>JAUELO010000274.1:8359637-8370430 GCA_032357855.1 Amphibolips quercusostensackenii | reverse complement strand
GTCTTTTGTTAAATATTCGTATATTATGATTGAATATTAAGGGTCCGTAAAAAAATATTTCTAACCCCCCCCCCCACCTCTTACTGTAGGTAATTTTTAGTTTCCAAAAATGTTTTACAAGTTATTGCTAGTAGAATTAGGCAGGGTTTTCGAGAACTTCATTTTCAAATTTCCCTGATTTTTCCTTGACTTCAATTTTTCATGTATTTTGTTGAAAATTTGACTGTTTTGGTAGAAAATTAATCTTCTTGGTTGAAAATTCATCTTTTATTTAAATACCAGCATTTTAATCTTTAAATACTTTTAACATAGAATCTTTTATAAACGGAATAAAATTAATTTCAGATACAAATTTAAAATTTATTGATTTATTTTGTACAAAAAAATGTATTTTTTACTACAAAAGATGGTTTTTCGACAAAATACCTGAATTTTAAAGAAATAATTAAATTTTTAGCATAATAGTTAAATTTTCACCCTAAAAAGATTAATTCCCAACAAAAAGTGTCGTAGTTTATATTTCAATCAAAAAAGATAAAACTTCTTTTTAAAAAAAGAATTTTAAAACCAAAAAGATGAATTTTCAACAAATAAAGATTTTTCACTGAGGAAAAAAAATGTTATCTAGATTGTTAAACCTTCTAGACAAAAGACAAATTTTCTCTATAAAAATTAAATTTTCAAACAAAAAATATGACTTCAGCAAAAAATTATTTTTCCATGAAGCTGATGCATTTTTACCCAACAAAAATGAAATTTCAAACCAAAAAAATATTTTTTTTTACCAAAAGAAGGGAATTTTCCACTAAAAAAATTAATCTTGAAAAAATGAAAAAGTTACATTTTCAGTAGTAGTAGTTGAATTTTCAATTTCAAAAGATTAATTTTCAACAAAATAGTTAAACTTTCAACTAAAGAAATGAGGTTTTAACTAAAAATATAAATAATATAATAATATAAACAAAATAGTCAAATACTCAAGCAAAGAAGAATAATTTTCAACCAAAAAGTTGCATTTTCACTAAAAAAAAATTTCTACCAGAGCAGATGAATTTTTAAATCAAAAAGATAAATTAAAAAAAGATTGAATTTTCTGTTAAGAAAAATTT
The DNA here is from genome assembly GCA_032357855.1 of Amphibolips quercusostensackenii. Taxonomy (NCBI): domain Eukaryota; kingdom Metazoa; phylum Arthropoda; class Insecta; order Hymenoptera; family Cynipidae; genus Amphibolips; species Amphibolips quercusostensackenii. The sequence goes on along the minus strand of JAUELO010000274.1, from coordinate 8,369,321 downwards.
TAGTTGACTTTTCAAGATCAAAATATAAATTTTTAACCAAGAAATAAGTTTCTGCAAAAAAAATTAAATTTTCAATCCAAAAAGACGAATTTTTACTCAAAAAGAATGACTTTTTGACAAAATTGCTGAATTCTCTACCCAATAGTTGCATTTTTATCCAAAAAATATGAAGTTTTGTCAAAAACAGATGAATTTTGATTTAAAAAAACAAATTTAAAAAAAATAGTTAAATTCTTATCCAAAAAAGATTCCAGTTGACTTTTTAAGATCAAAATATGAATTTTTTAACAAAAAATAAGTTTCTACCAACGAAATTAAAATTTTTACACGAAAACATGAATTTTTATTAAAAAACGACAAATTTTTTTTGAAGTTGAACTTTTATCTAGAAAAGATAGCAATTCATTTTTCAACACCAAAATATAAATTTTAAACAAAAAGTAAATTTTCTAAAAAATAGTTGAATTTTAAGCAGAACAATATAATTTCCAACTAAAATTATGATTTCTTAACAAAATAGTTCAATAAAAACCAAATAGTTGCATTTTCATCCAGAAAGATTAAATTTCTCTTAAAGCAGATCAATTTTTAATTTAAAAAAAAAAAACAAATTTTCAAACAAATAGTTGAATTTTCATCCAGAAAAGATTTCAATTCTCTTTTCAACACCAAAATATTGAATCTAACCAAAAAGGGAATTTCATACGAAATAGTTAAATTTTTAACAAAACAGCAGAATTTTCAACCAATAGTGTGACAATAGGTGAATTTTGAAATCAGAAAGGAAAATTTCCAAAAAAGAGTTGAATTTTCTACCAAACAGTTGCATTTTTATTCAAGAAAGATGAAATTTCTTCCAAAATAGATTAATTAAAAAAAAATTTTCAAATAAGGTTTATTTTCATCCAAAGAGTAAATTTTCTAGGAAATTTTTGAATTTTCAACAAAACAGTTGCATTTTTATCCAAGAAAAATGCAATATTTTCACTGAAAGAAGATGATCTTTTAAATTAAAAACACATTTTCAGAAAAAAAATATTTTTCATCAAAAAAAGACTTCATTTGAGTTATCACCAACAAAATATGGATTTTAAGCAAAAGGTTAATGTTTTACGAAAAGAGTTGACTTTTCAACAAAAAAAGATGAATTGAAAAAAAAAGTTGAATTTGCAAAAAAATGATGTCTTTTTAAAAAAATTGTGAAATTTTCAACCAAGTAATAAAATTTATAACTAAGAAGATAATCTTCAGGAGAAAGTCTTTGTGAATTTAAAAAAATTATGCATATGAGTGAAGGACCCCCCCCCCTTCCCTTCCGTAACAAATCATAACAAAATGTCTCGACCTCCCCCCCACCATAAACTGTTACGTAACTTAAGTACGGTCCTTAACCTTCCTAGTTACTAATTTAGCCGTTTGGTAAAAACTTAATTCTGTGATGCAAAATTTAACTATTTTGTTGAAAATTTATTTTTCTTCTAGTTAAAAATACTATTTGAAGTAACAATATAACTGCTCCACTTTTGATTAGAAATTTGTCTTTGTTACGTCGAAAATTCATGTATTTTGTTAAAAATTTGACTTTTTTGGTTGAAAATAATTTCTTTATTAAAGATTTATCATTTTAATTCAAAATTCCTTTCTTTGTTTAATAGATGATTTTTTTTAAGTAAATGCATGTATTTTAGCTAAAATTCATATTTCTGGTAGAAAATTGTTCTTTGTGGTTAAAAATGTATGTTTTTGGTTAAAAATTCATTTTCTGTTGAATTTTTTTTTTAATTAATTATTTTTGATTCAAAAATTAACTATTTTATTTTTATATTGAAAATCCAACTTTCTTCCTGAAAATTTAAATATTTGAAAATTCGTGTATTTTTTTAAAAATTCGTCTTTTATGGTAAAATAATTACCTTATTAGTGACTGATTAAGCTCTTTGCTTAAAAACTCATTTCTATGATGGAAAATTGAACTATTTTTTGAAACTGTAATTTTTGTTTGGTAAAAGTACTATTTTAAATGGAAATATAACCATTTTATTTTTGCTTAGAAATTAATGTTTTTACGTTGAAAATTCATGTATTTTGTTGAAAATTTGACTTTTTTATTAGAAAATTAATCTTTTTGGTTGAAAATCCAGCTTTTTGGTCAAAAATTCAACCATATAGTTGAAAATAATTTTTTTATTAAAGATTGATCATTTCACTTAAAAAGTCCTTTCTTTGTTGACTAGATGATTTTTCTTTTTAGTGAAGATTCATGTATTTTAGCAAAAATTTATCTTTCTGGTAAAAAATTATTTTTCATGATTAAGAATGTATTTTTTCAGTTGGAAATTAATTTTCTGCTGAAATTTTTTTAAATCATTTTTCTTAATTCAAAATTTAACTACTTAATTGTTTATTGAAAATCCAACTTTTTTGTTAAAAATTTAAATATTTGCTTCAAAATTCATGTACGTGAATCAAAAGTGATCTTTTTTGGTAAGAAATGAATCTTATTGGTCAAAAATTAATCGAATTTTCAACAAAAAAGTTGAATTTTTAACCAAATAATATATTTACATATTATTTGGTTGGAAATTGTACTTTTTTGTTGAAAATTTGATCCTTGTAATTGAAAATTATTTTTTATACAACTGAAAATGTAAAAGTTGCATTTTTGTTTAAAACTTATCTTCTCAGTTGTGAATTTCGGTATTTGGTAAAAAATGTATCTTCTTTCCTTGAAAATTCTTATATTTTGGTGAAAATTGGTCTTTTTTGGTGGAAATTTAATCTTCTTGATTTTGTTAAAAATTTATTTTTTATTTCGTTAAAAATACTATTTTAGGTAAAAATATAACTATTCCATTTTTCGTTAAAATTTATCCTTCTTTGAAAATTCATGTATTTTCTTTAAAAGTCGACTTCTTTTGTAGAAAATTAAACTTTTTGGTTAAAAATTAATCTTTTTGGTTGCAAATTCATCTCTTTGGTCAAAAAGGCAACTTTTTGCTAAAAAGTTCATTTTTGTATTTAAATTTATGATTTCAGTTGAAAATTAGACTATTTTGTTGAAAATTTGTAGTTTTTTCGGTTAAAAATTAATGTTTTTAACTAAAAATTTAACTATTTCATTTTTGGTCAAAATTTGATCTTTTCAGCTGAGAATTCAACTATTTCGTTCAAAATTTTCCTTCTTTGGTTAAAAATTCAATTATTTATTGTGAAAATCTTCTTAGTGAATAATGCATCTCTTTAGTTAAAAATTCATTTCTGTGATGGAAAATTTAACTTTTTTGTCTATTTTTGTTGTTGCTAACATCTATTTGAACTAAACAAAAAAATAACTATTTCATTTTCAGTTTAAATTTCTCTTCTGTCGTTGACGATTAGTGTATTTTGTTAAAAATGTGATTTTTTAATAGAAAATTAATCTTCTTAATTCTATTAAAAAATCATTTTTCTTTTAGTTAAAAATACTATTCTTAGTGAAAATATAACTATTTGATTTTTGGTTAAAAATTCACCTTTTTTCGTTAAAGAATTATGTATTTCGTTGAAATTTCAACTTTTATTGGTAGAAAATTAAACTTTTGGTTGCAAATTCTTTTTTTTGTCGAAAATTTAACTATTTGCTTAAAAGTTCATTTTTAGATTGAAATTTATTATTTAAGTTGAAAATTTATCACTGGGTTGTAAATTAAACTGTTTAGTTGAAAATTCAAGTATTCTATTAAATATTTGTAGTTTTTTTAGTTTAAAATTAATTTTTTAAATTGAAAATTAAACTATTTCATTTTTGTCAAAATTGGATTTTTTAGTTAAAAATTCAACTATTTGGTTCAAAATTTGTCTTTTTCAGTTAAATGTTCAATTATTTGGTTAAAAATTCATGTATTCTGTTAAAAATTTATCTTTTATCATATAATATTAACTTTTTTATAGCTAAGAATTCATTTCCATGATATAAAATTTAAATATTGTGTTAAAAATTCTTTTTTCTTTTTGTTCGTTAAAAGTACTATTTTCAATGAAAATATAACTTTCGATTTTTGTTATAAATTTATCATTTTATGTTCAAAATTCATGCATTTTGTTGAAAATTTGACTTTTTTTGGAGAAAATTAATCTTTTCGGTTGAAAATTCATCTTTTGGGTCAAAAGCCAACTTTCATTTTTTTATTAAAGATTTATCATTTTAATATTTATCATTTTATGTTCAAAATTCATGCATTTTGTTGAAAATTTAACTTTTTTTGGAGAAAATTAATCTTCTTGGTTGAAAATTCATCTTTTGGGTCAAAAGCCAACTATCTAGTTAAAAATTAATTTTTTTATTGAAGATTTATCATTTTACTTCAAAATTAATTAATTTGTTAAAAGATGATTTTTTTTTGTTAAAATTCATGTATTTTGTTGAAAAATCATCTTTTTGGTAAATGATTAATCTTCGTGGTTAAAAATTTATCTTTTTGGTTGAAAATTCATTTTCTGATGGAATATTTTTCTTTAATAATTTTTTAAATCAAAGTTTAACCATTTCATTTTGCACTGAAAATCGATTTTTTGTTTGATAATTTAAATAATCGGGTAAAAATTCCTGTATTTTAATCAAAATTAATTTTTTTTTCAGAAAACTAATCTTATTGGGTGAAAATTAATTTTTGTGGTTTTAAATTTATTATTTGGTTGAAAATTTTAATTTTTTCCCAAATTTTTTTTCCTGGTATTGGAAATTATATTTTATCCAACTGAAAATCTAATTCTTGCATTTTTCTTTCAAACTTTTTTTTTGCAGTTGTAAGTTCCGCTATTTGGTTGTGATTAAACTTTTTAATTGCAAAATTATCTTCTCGGTTGCAAATTAATCTTTTTGGTTTTATTTGCTTAAATTAAGTATTTTAAGTAAAAATATAACTATTTTATTTTTTGTTAAAAATTTATCTTCTTTCGGTAAAAATTTATGTATTTTTTGACAATTTGGCTTTTTGAGAAGAAAATTAATCTTCTTAATTTTGTTAAAAATTCACTTTGCTTTTGGTTACAAATACTACTTTTAAGTGAAAATATCACTTTTCCTATTTTGGTTAACATTTTTGTTGTTAAAAATTCGACTTTTTTGGGTAAAAAAATAAACTTTTTGGTTGAAAATGAATCTCCTAGAGTAGAAATCCATCTTTTTGGTCAAAAATGCAACTACGCTCCAAGCTTAATAGAATTCCGCACCGTTTAATTCCTTTCTAGAGCTGCTGGCCCACCAAGTTTCTCAGCTCGCAGGTCGAGAGACGTTTGCCACTCACGTTTGACGAACAGACCGTTAACGTTTTCGGGCAACCGATTGAAGGTCAAGGCCAGTGCGAGGCGACCCCCGAATCTGGCCTTATATCGGGCTTGGAGTGTATTTGCTCAAAAGTTAATTTGAAAAAAAAATGTATCATTTTTGTTGAAAATTCATCACTGTGGTTTAAAATTAAACTATTTTGTTAAAAATTTGTAGTTTTTTGGTTGAAAATTATGGTCTTGAATAACAATTTAACTATTTTTTTGGTCAAAATTTAATCATTTTTTTTGTTGAAAATTCTTTTTTTCTTTTTAGTTAAAAATAAGATTTCAAGTACAAATGTAACTATTCCATTTTTGGTTGGAAATTTATCTATTTACGTTAAAAATTCATGTATTCTGTTAAAACATCATCTTCTTGGTCGAAAAACCAACTATCTTGGTAAAAATTAATTTCTTTTATCAAAGATTTATAATTTTAGTAATATATTCTTCTTTTTGTTTAATAGATGATTTTTTGGTAAAAATTTATCTTTTTGGCTCAATAATTCATTTTCTGTTGAAATTTTTTTCTGAATTTCTTTTTTCTAACGAAAATTTTATTATTCTATTTTTTATTGAATATCTTTTTGTTAAAAATTCTACTATCTGGTTCAAATACGTGTATTATGTTAAAAATACATCTTTTTAGCAGAAAATTAATCTCATTGGTTGCAAATTGATCTTTTTGCCTATAAATTTATTTTTGGGTTCAAAATTGAACTATTTAGTTGAAAATTCTTTTTTCTTCAAAAAAAAAATCCATTTCATTAGTTACAACCTAATGTTTTTGTTGACAATAATTTTCTTTGCTTGAAAATTTGACTATTTTGTTGAAAATTCATATATTTAATTGAAATTCTTTTTTTGCATAGAAAATTTTTCTTCGCGGTTAAAAATTTACCTTTTTGGTTGAAAAGTAATTTCATTGGCAAAAAATTTAACTATTTTTTTTAACAAAATTTGTTATTATTTTTAATAAAAATATTCCATTTCATGTTAGAAATACGTTTAAAAAAATTCAATTATATGGTTAAAAATATATGTATTTTGATTAAAATTCTTTTTTACTTGCAGAAAATTTATCTTATTTAGGGGAAAATTAATCTTCTTGGTTGAAAATTAATTCATTTGGCTTAAAAATTTTTTTTAGTGAAAATTCGTGTTTTTCTGTTGAAAATTTGTCTTTTTTGGCTGTAAAAGTAATTTCATCAGCTAAAACTTAATCTTTTTGGGTAAAAATTCAACTATTTTATTTTTGCGTAAAATTAGACTCTAAATCGTATGATAATTGTCCGGAGACAAAAACTGTTGGCATAATTTTTAAGTTATAATACTATTATCACTCTTGCTTTAATCACACAATTTAAAAAAAATCTAAAAGTTTTTAGGTATATCTATCGTTACTATTAAAAAAATAATATTTTTCAACAAGCGGACACTCCTAATCTCTTTTATTTTTGTTATTTACTCCCAATTTTAACATTCAATCGAACGTTTGATTAAACATATTTCAAATTAAAAAAGAAAAGGTAACTTTAGATACAAGATTGAAAGTATAAAAATAATCCTAACGATTTAAATAAGCTTATAACCTGAAGTATACGAATTTTTGTTTAATTTTTATACGAATGACTGTTTAATTGTTCAATAACACATAACATTTTTCAATGTGTAGAGAAAAGTTAGACAGGTGACCGATGTTTTTGATGTTCAGAAATTTGTTGGATATTTGTTGACGATAATCGTACGGAGGCAGCTGCGACGAACGTCGCAGACTTCCGGTTTTAACGCCGGAAGCAGGAAATTCAAGTCCTTCAAGTCGCGCTTCTGCGTAAGAGCCGGGAAACGCAGGGTTTTACTTATAACAACAAAAGAGTTCCTTGACAGCTTTCTGTCAGAAATATAACAATGACATTTCTGTAAATATGGATTAGTAAGATTTGAATGTGAATTAGTAAACAATTGCTAATTAGCAATTTTTACTAATTCGTTCAGAATCATCTACAAATTTGCTGTTTACGTTACAAATTTAAAAAGACCGAATTATTGTTTTTATGAAGACAAAAATTTTATAAAGAAAAAAATTATCAGAAATTTAAAAGTTACTTATAAATTCAACGCTAAAAATTTCAATTTACCAGAGATAATTTTTTACAAAAAATTATCTAAAATTGCAAGGATTGTAATTGAAATTTACATGTAGCTACATAAAATATCAGTGTACAAAATTTGGCAATTATTACACACTTATTTTTGAGGAAAATTCCATATTTTTGGTTCATATGCGTTTTCCCAATAAATTAGAGAATTTGCGCAGAATTAAAATTTTCCGATTTAGGAAATTCCTCGCAGGAATTAAAAAAAATTAAGTAAAATTAAGAAATCCTTGGGTTTTATTTTTAATTTATTTGAGGAAATGACTCACTTAATATTTGTATTTTAAAAAGTGACTAAAAAGTGATTTGAGAAAAAAAAGTGACGTAAGTGACCATGTGACCAATTTTTTATTTTCCCTGTCCATTAACATTCAAATACCAGCATATTAATCTTGCAATTTTTTTAACATAGGATCTTTCATAGACGAAATAAAACAATATTTCAGATAAAAATCAAGTACTCAAAATGTTTTTATTTATTTTAAACAAAAAAATTTGTTTTACCATAAAAGATGACTTTTTAACAAAATACTTAAATTTTCAAACAAATAATTAAATTTTTAACAAAACAATTGCAGTTTTACCCTAAAAAATAAGATTTTCAACAAAAAGTGGAATAGTTGATACTTCAACTAAAAAATAAAAAAGTTTTATAACAAAATTTGATTTTAAAACCAAAAAGACAAATTTTCAACAAATAAAGATTTTTTAGCCGTAAAAGAAACAAAATTTATCCTAAATTAGTGACACTTTAAGTAAAAAGACGAATTTTCTGTACGAAAATTGAATTTTTAAACAAAAAGATGAATTTTCATCAAAAAAATTAATTTTTAACCCAATACTAAGAATGAAAACCAAAGAGATAAATTTTTAACTAAAAATATAAATCTTCATCAAAAAAATGATTTCTTAAGAAAGTGGTTTCACCAAAATTTTCCAATAAAAGTTCTTCAAGCAAAAAAATTAATTTCCAACCAAACAGTGAAATTTTCATCCAACAAAGATGAAGTTCATACATACATAAACAGATGAATTTTTATATTAAGAAAATTTTTTTTTAATTGAATTTTCATCCAAAAAAGATTTTCATTTCACTTTTCAACATCAAAATATATGTTCTAGCAAGAAGTAAATATTCTCTCAAGATACTTGAATTTTTTATTAAAAAGGCGAATTTTCAATAAAACAGTTGAATTTTTAATTAAAAAGGATGACTTTTTAACAAAAGTTTTGGATTTTCAACTAAGTAGTTGCATTTTCATCCAAGAAGGGTAAAAATTTTGTTAAAAGAGATGAATTTTTTAATCAAAAAGAAAAAAATTTGAATATAGCTGAATTTTTATACAAAAACTTCTCTATACCAAAATATGAATTTTGAATAAGAAGTAAATTTTCTATAAAATAGTTTAATTTCCAACAAAATAGTTGAATTTTTAACCAAGAAGTATGACTTTTAAACAAAATTGTTGAATTTTTAACGAAACAGTTTCATTTTTATGCAACTGATGTAACCATAATGATTGGATAATTAAACCCATTATTTTATAAATATTCATATTAATTATTATTTGAATAATTATTTTTTTCTGGATGCCGACTATGATTAAATAAATATTTATAGTAATTATTTATTTAAATACTTATTGATAATATTTTGTTGTTTGTTATTGTTTTTTAAATTGTTTTTTTTGCTTGTTATTGTGTTGGCCCTCTGTTGAAATCGTTACCCTACACTCAGAAAACGATTTGGTTGAATCAACAAAATTTTTGTCAGTGCTACCATAGAATATGGTTATTATGCAGCCAAAAAAATATTTGGTTGATTTAACCAAATTTTTTAGTTGCTTTAACAAAATCTTTTGGTCGATGGAGTATTTGGTTGATTCAGCCAAAAAATTCGTTTGGGTCAATCAAATATCTTGTTGAATTAACGAAAATTTGTTTAATTTAAACAAATTTTTATGTATATACAAGAAAACAGTTTTTTTGGTTCAAGACTTTTTTCTGAGTGTAGTACCTATTTTTTGTATTCAATAGATCTATTTTATTATAAAGATAGTGCCACTTAGAAAAATCTTGAAAATTGACCTTGTAAAAGAAAAATTATGTAGAAAGCAGTTTTGACAATAAAATAATGGAAGATTCGTTGGCACTATAAAAATTTGATATTTTGAAAGATAAAACAATATTACAGTATGTAATTATAATAGTTAAACGTAAT
>JAUELO010000274.1:8254275-8268606 GCA_032357855.1 Amphibolips quercusostensackenii | reverse complement strand
CTGAAAACCGGAACATTCCTAAATTAGGATTTTGCTACTAAGTTGTTAAAAATGATCAGGATTTTAAAAATTCAATTATTTTAATTTAGTGCAAAATTAATAATTTAAAAATTTATGATTTCAAAATCAAAGAAAACAACTTCATATACAAGAGAATTTTATAAAATTTTGAGCTGAAGTATATTATTATTAATTAATAAGCTGTCACATTGACATGACATAAAAAGTCGGAAGACAAAAAACACGCGAAAAAAGAGCAGAAGATTATTATATATGTATATGTATATATATGTATATGTTTAAATAATAATTACACATTCAAAACTTTTAATTCAATAAATAATCAAAATTTTCAAAAACAGAACAAAAGTATTTGAGTTAAATTTAGTAGGCACGCTGTCTGTTTTTAAGCCACTCACGCAGTACTCAAGCAAATAAAGAAAAGTAAAGTCTGCCCGGTTTGAACGTCCTTCCGCACGTCATTAAATGTGCTAAAAAATACAGAAAAGGAGGAAAATATAGTGAAAAAGCTGGAGAAGTTTGTTGATTGCCCATTTTTATTTTCCTTGTCGAAATATTGCGAAAGTAGGAGGACAATGAACTCGATTTGCCCTTATTAGGAAAAGTCATTAAGTGCTCGCGGGTAGTCGTTTGATTAACATCGAAATAAGTACATAAACTTTTTTTCAACTTGACCTTAACAGCAGGTCTTGATGCAAGTGAAGGTGAATGCGAAGGCAGAAATTTGACGCATTCTGTCCAAGACGAACTGACTCTTTCTACTTGCCAGTAGTGCATCTTTTACTGGTGAGACAGCGTTGCCAAATCTTAAGATTTGAGACTGGAATCGAAAAAGTTCTTTGAGAAATTAATATTTATTTAATTCTTTTTAAAAATTTTTTTCTGTTGGGTCAGACCAATCAGGAGCGATTTTTAAGAAAAAATAATGTGGTATAAGATTTGTTGTATACTCTCTGTATAAATACTATTTCCTACTAAAAAGGATGAATTCTTGACAAAATAAATCAATATTCAAACAAATAGTGGAATTTTCAAAAACAAGATTAATTTTTTTGTTTGAAACGGCGAATTTTTGACTGGAAAAGATTTTTCAATCAATTAAGAACAATAATTGCATTCAGAATATTTAATATTAAAACCAAAAATAAAAGCTTTACTATAGATTTGAATTTTTAACCAAATAATGGAATTTTCAAATAAAAAGATGAATTTTCAACCAAAAATATTATTTTTTACTAAGAAGGATGAATTCTTCACAAACTAAATAAATTTTTAAACATAAGTGGTCAAAATTTAAACAAAGAAGATTAATTTTTTGTTAGAAAAGGCGAATTTTTGACGTAAAAACATTTTTCAGTCAATTGAGAATAAAGATTTTATTCATAAATTAAATATTGAAACCAAAATTATGGGCTTTCTACTGAACCAAATAATGGAATTTTCAACTAAAAAGATGAATTTTCATTCAAGAAGATTAATTTTCTATCAAAAAGATATGAATTTCCACAAAGCACATAAAGATTTGAACAACTTGATAAATTTTTAAACCAAAAAGACGAGCCTTCTACAAAACAATTAACTCTTTAACCAAATGATTGAACTTTCAAACAAAAAAAAATGAATTTCCAACCAATAAAATTTATTTTCTTGTTGTAAGGAAAAATTGTCTATAAAACGCATAAATTTTATATTTAATAGTTGAATCTTTAAACAAAAATATTAATTTGTTAACAAAAACGACAAATTTTCAACAAATTACATTAATCAATTTTCAATCAGAAATAAAATACTTAAATTTTCATTTTAAAAAGTAATTTTCAATTTTAAAGCCTAATTTTCTAGAACAGGTAATTTTTCTTAAATAAAAATTAATTTTCAATTAAAATAACAAAAAATTTCTATGAAGCAGTAGAATTTTCTACTAAATTGTTGAACTTTTATGCCAAAAAGACAAGTTTTGTACGAAATTGTTCATTTTTCACCAAACAGTTAAAATATTAACCAAATAATTAAAATTTTACCCAAAATGATGATTTTTCAATAAAAAAAGCATCTTCTACAAAAAAGTTAAATTTTCAACCAAATAATAAAATTTGTAGTTTAATAAAAAAACGAACTTCTAGAAAAGTTATTCAATTTTCAAACAAAGAGATACATTTTTACCTAAAATTATAAATCTTCAACGATAAAAAAATATTTTTAAGAAAGTAATTAAGCTTTGAACCAAATAGTTGAATTTTTTACCAAATTATTGAATTTTCAAGCTAAAAATACGAATTTTTTACAAAAAAAGTAAATTTTCAATAAAGAAGTTCCTTTTTAGCCGAAGCAGTTAATTTTTTAACCAGACGGTTGTATTTTTAAACAAAGAAGATACAATTTTTACAGAGAGAAAAAATTTAAAAAAAAAAACAAGTTTTCAACAAAATAGCTGTATTTTAAGTAAAGAAAATTTCTAAGCAAAGAAAAAAAATCTATAAAATCGTTGATTTCGAAAGCCGAAAATACGAAGTTATAACAACTCAAAATTTTCTACTAAGAAGGATGACTTTTTAAGACAATGGTTGAATATAAAACGAAATAATTAGATTATTAACTAAATAATGAAACTCTTAACCATAAAAGATCAATTCTCATAATAAAAAAATTTGAATCGTAAACTTTTCAAAAAAAAAGAATGACCTTTTAACCAAAACTAGTTGGATTTTCTTAGTGGGTATTATTAATTAAGTTTGAATTTAAGTGAAAAAGCGAGAAAAAGTGGAAAGGCTGTGAAGCTTGCCATAAATAAACAGGAATTCACATAATTAATAAAATAAATAATAATAGTTTCAATAAACATATGAATTTTAATTCATTGTTATAATTTATTTTGTACTGCATACTTTTAAATTTAGACTATTTAAAGTATGTCGGACTACGCTATATTTTAGTCCGTAAAGAAATCATGAAACTATTAGTTTGTAAAATTAGAACCTTATTTTCATTAACAATTTTCATTTTCTAAAACTAATTTTAGTAAGGTTTGTTTTCTCTTCATTTATAGTTTTAAAATTTTTTAAATTTTTAAAATTGTTGAGCATCAAGATGATTTTAGCCTTCACAAGGTTAATCTCTCAAGCCGAAGGTTCGTCCAACTCAGATATGAATAAAACGAATCAAGGCCATTTTTAGGTCAATCTGATGAAGGTCGTGGGCGGGCCACCAGTTAAAGCATTCGTTAGGCAGAAAAGATTCAACCTCGAACCTCCTCAAGGATCGAGATTCCTTTTCTTTATTTTTCTTTTTTAGTAAAATCATGAAAGCCGTAAACCTCCTAAACTGTATATGGTTGTAAATTCTTTTTTCAATTACCTTTTACCCCTCCTCCTTAGAAAAAAAATATAAAACAATTTTCAAATTCATTTACTTACTTTGTCTGCATCGTATGCAAATTATTATTTTTCCACTTGCAGTTTCTGGATTGAATAAAACTTCTTTAGTTTGAAGTGAAATATCAAATTCTCATCATTTTAGATCGACATACCAATGATTTGTATCTAAATAGCGTCATTAAAATGTAGATGCTCTATTGCACTCAGAAAAAAATTTCTTGAACCGAAAAACTGTTTTCTTGGATATAGTTGAAAATTTGGTTGAAACAAGCAAATTTTGGTTGAGTCAACAAAATGTTTTATTGACCTAACCAAATTTTTTCGTTGACTCAACCAAAAACCTATGTTCCAGAAGATTTGGTTGAAACAACAACAAAATCTGGTTAGGTCAACTAAGTTTTTTGTTGTCTATATGATAACCAGTTTCTTTTTTATGTACGAAAACATTTGTTACATATTATATAAAAAATTAGAAGAATTTTCGAAAAATGAATCAACGCTGTTATTTTTACTGATGTATAATTTATAATTCTATATTTTCAAAATGAAAGATTTTATAGTTTTGAAAATTTGCAATTACAGTTTACGCAAGTTTAAAGTTTAACAATTAATACTTCTGCAATTTTAATGATTCACAGTTGAAATGTCATCAATTCGGAAAATTTACAATTAAAACTCTAGGCTTTTGATCTTCGAAACTATCACAATTTAAGAATTTTTTTTATAAATCTTTAAAACTGAAGAATTTTAAAATTAAAAATCATTTAAATTAAAAAAATTTCAAGCGTAAATCTGCAAATTTGTAAAGCCTAAAATGATTTTACAATTAATGATTTTGCAATTTTCATAATGTATTTTCGACATTTTTTGAATTGGAAAGATTTATAACTGTAAACTTGACTTTTGATCATTAAAATCATGAAAATTCACGAATTTTTATTAAACAATATACATCTTTTAAATCAAAAAATTTTCAATAAGAACTCTTTAGCATTGTAGAACTTTGAATTGCAAATCGTTATAATTAAAGAGTTTTTAATTTAAAAAATTAAAAATGATGCAATTTTTTTGTTTTAAAATTAAAGATCGTGGATTTTTAATCTTTCGCATTTTAAATTTCTTTTATTTGAAAGATTAACAATTAAAAACTGGACTTTCAATCTTTAAAATCATAAAAATTTAAGAATTTTATTTGCACATCTTTAAAATTAACCATTTTTTAATTTTAACTAAAATTCTAGGAATTTTAATTTAAAATCGTTAAAATTAAAGATTATTAAAATTTAAGAATTTAAAAATCTTAAATAATGCAAGCTTGAGGTTTTAAAATAAAAAAGTATTAATTTTTTATGCTTTACATTTAATACTTCTCAAATTTAGAAGATCAAGAATTAAAAATTGGGCTTTTGATCTTCAAAATCATCAGAAGTTTACGATTCGTAATTTGTACATCTTTTAAATTAATTATTTTTAAATTTCAACTGAAATTTTAGACATAATAATTATAAATCGTTAAAATTGAAGATTTAAAAATTTTAAAAATTAAAAAATTGAAAATATTGCAAGTTCAATGTTTAAAAATAAAAAATTATATATTTCATATACTTTACATTTAACAGTTCCTGAATTTGGAAGATTGAGAATTAAAAACTGGGCTTTTAAAATTTGAAATAATCAAAATTTACGAACTTCTATTTATACTTTTTAAAAATTGACGACTTTTTATTTTCAATTTCAAAAAATGGTAGAAATTTGAATTATAAGTCATTTAGATTAAAGATTTTTTCATTTCAAAAATTACAGAATAAAAAATTATGTAAGTTTGAGGTTTTAAAATAGAAAATTATTTATTTTTTAGGTTTTACATTCAAAATTACTCAAATTTGAAAGATTAGGATTGAACACCTGACTTTTGATTTTTAAAAGCATCAATACAATTTTTAATGCTATTCATTCAAATATTCTTCAATTTTGGAGATTTTGAATGAAAAATTTGACTTTTTTGGTATCCAAAATCACAAAAAATGAGAAATTCTTTAATTATACATCTTTCAAATTTGAAAGTTTTTAATTTCACATTTTTAAGTAGCAGCACTTTACATTGTCAATCTTTTAAAATTGAAAAGTTTCAAATTTAGAAAACATACTATTAAAAATTCTGTCATTTTTATGCTTTACATTTCAACTTGTCAAAATTTCTGTTTGTCAATTTTCATAATTGTAGAGTTTTAAATTGGTAATCCTCAAAATTGAAGACTGGTTAAATTTTTATAAATTTACAACTAAAAATTTTACAAGATTAAAGTCAAACAATTTGAAATTCAGTAATTTTTATGATTTACATTTGAAATTTCTTTAACTTGAAATATTTAGAATTAAAAATTTGACTTTTAATTCTGAAAATCATCAACATAGAAAAAATTTTTATTAATAAAATTAAAAAATTTAAGATTTTTCAATTGTAAATCTTAAAAATTATACAATTGTCAATTTAAACATTTCTTCCATTTTAAAGGTTTTAAAATTCAGACAATTTATAATTGAAGATTATTCAAGTTTTAAGACTCACAATGAAAAATTGTGTAATTTTGATAATTTACATTTCAAGTTTCATCGGTTTGGACAATTTCAAATTAAAAACTATAGGCATTTGGTATTTAAAACGTTCAAAATCTTTAAAATTAAAAAATTTTATTGATACATTTTTCGATTTAAATAGTATTCAATTGTACATCTTCAAAATTAAACTATTTGAAAAAAATACATCATTCTCAATTATAAACATTAAAAAAATTGAAAAAACATTGAAAAACAACATGAAAAAATTTTCAATTTTATATATCTTCAGAATTGATTAGTGTCGAAAATGGAAAACAATTAGTAAGATTCAGAATTCCAGAAGTTTTTTTAAGAACATCTAATGACGATGAAATATTGAAATGAAAATTTTCATTAAATTTTAATTTATGATGAATAATTAAATTTTATAGTACTTTCAATTTAATGCTATATTTCAATTGGATAATTGTGTATAAGAAGTGTAGGCTATGTTTAATGTAGATTGAGTAGCGTAGGCTTATTTAGAATACTAATTTTTTTAAGAATCGTAGTATTATTCAATAAAAACATCCTATTTTACGATCATATTTTCGCAACTCCTCGTGTGAACAAAAAAAAGAGCTGAAAATAAAAAAAAAAAATTTTTAAAGCAAATGGACTATTTCGATATGGTATTGCACCAATATGTTGTTGAAAATCTCTCCTTCCGTTTCGCGTACTATGTATTGTCTGGACTAAGTACAGTATGGATTCTGATTCTAGGGTTTTAGCTGTGTTTTGGAAGTTATTGCGAGCGATAAATCCGCGTTCCGGCTACAAAACGCATTGTAATGGCGATTGTATGAAAACACGTATGAGCTCTCTTTCTCTTATGTACATAGAGGCTAACTAAACCAGCACGTGCCTGCGGATTATATGTTAGGCGAGTGGGCGACTTGGAGACAATAAGAACCCACTGGGCTCGCACCCGTATTAACGAATACCGTTTTCCTTTCCCTGAAACGAGATCCGGCCAAAAGATAGCTGAGATCTTGCAACAACCGAGCGTATAGCCGGGTTCAAATTAGCCCAACGAAAGAGCCACGACAACACCGAATTCGTCTTTCAGTGTCTCGTTAAAATTTCGCAAATTCCCTCTCGAAATATCAAGTAAGAAGAATACTTTTTTGAGGAAAATCAGTTGGTATTGCAAAAATCAGTCAAAGCAGCCGCACACTTCTAAAAATTAGTTTCTAAGTCTATTAGGACGTCAATTGACTCGCTAAAATCTTTTTTCTCCGTACTTTCCCTCCTTTCGCTCATTTTACCTCCCCTCCCATAATTCCCTAACTATTTCTTCCCTTGCGTATCCCTTCTCTTCTACAACTTCCGTACTACCTATCCCCACACCTCTATCCCCATAACTTCCCATACTTCTCCTGTAATCACTCTCTCTAATTCCCCAGCCTCCACTCTTCCTTCTCAGCATTCTCTCACTTCCTCTACTCCCTTCCTATTGCTTTCCCACTTTTCTTCCCACAACACCCCTACTGCACCTCCCATGACTTCCTCTACTTCTCCTTCACCCACTTCACCTACTTTCCATCCTTTCCCCTACTTCTCCACCCACTTCACCTACTTCTCGTCATTTCCCCTACTATCCGTCCCCTTAGTTCCCCCTTCACTACCTTTCCATTTTCCTAATGCTCCCTCCTATACCTCTCCCACATACTCTCACTCTCCTAATCACCCTCCCCTCATTTCCTTTACTTCTCCTCGAACAACTTCCTCTACTTCTGCTCATATCACTTCTTCTACTTTTCATATCCTTTTCTCTACTTCTCGTATTACTTCCTCTACTTCTTCTCATATCACTTTCTATACTTCTACTTATATTACTTCCTCTACTTCTTCCCACATCACTTCCTCTACTTGTCTTCATATCACTTTTTCTACCTCTCCCAATGCAACTACCCCTACTCATCTTTATGTCACTTTCTCTACTTGTCCTTCCCTTGCTTCATCTATCCTCCTTTCTCTTACTTTCCTTTCTTTCACTTCCACTACTCTACCTACCATTACTAATCTTCTAACACTTTCCTTACTTTCTCTAATTCCTCTCCCCACACTCACCCCAATTCTCCTCCCCATACTCCCTCTAATTTTCCTGCTCTTACTCACTCAAATTTCCCTGCCCTTATTCTCTTTACTTCTCCTTCTGTCACTTTATTCGCTTCTCCTCATCCCACCCTCTGCTGTAATGCCCCTCATTCCCACAGTTCCTCTCCTCCTACTTCTCCTCTCTTAACTTTCACTTCTATATTACCCTTTACTCCTCTACTACCCTTCCAATTACTTTCCCTATTTCTTCTCCCTCATTTTCACTACTCAGCATCCTCTCACTCCCCTCTTGCCACTCCCTTATCCCCTTCTATTACTTATCTACTTCTCTTATTCCTCGCTTACTACCCATCCCTTCACTTCCTTCACCTCTCTAACCATTTTACCTACTTCACATAATTTCCTTTACAATTTGTCCCCTTACTATTCCCTTTACAACTTCTCTCTTTTCCTAATGCTCTCTCCTATACTTTCTCTACGCACCCTAACTCACAACTTGCCCTTTTTCTCACTCCCTTTACTTCTCCTCGCACCACTTACACTTATTCTCCTCATATCAGTTCCTTACGTCTCTTCATATCACTTCCTCTATTTCTCCTCTTATTGCTTTTTCAACTTCACTCTGTCACTTTCTTTCATCCCTTCCCCATCCCTTTTTTCCCTACCCCTTACTTTTTCTCCTCTTAAATTAACTCTCATTCGCACCTCAATCATACTCGATAACAATTTTTCCAATCATTATCAGTGATAATCATCATTTGATCATCAATTATACTTGATCATACTCCCTTGATTTTTAATATTTATACATTTTATTGAAGAGTACGGAAGTAATGGTCATTTGTTTTATCTAAAGTACGGATTTTTATAGTCAAACTTTTTTCATTGACCTAATATAAAGTTGATGCAAGAACAGAAAAGATTTCTTGATTCGAGACAAACCGATTGAACTTCATATTCATATATTTTGCACAAGAGTACGGAAGATACAGATATTCAAATCACTCACGAGGCTCCTACCACTTTCCTGTCTTTCCTTACATCACCTTCTCACACTTACTTTAATTACCCTGCCCTTACTCCTTTACATTCATTCCCTACACTCCATTCTTTTTTCCTTATCTCACACCAAACTCCTTCGCTTCTCATTTCCCTAAGTACCCAACCCCTACTACCTCCCTGACTTCTGAAGGTTCTTGTACTCTTTCTTCGCTCACTCATTCTCCTTTTCCTACACTTCCTCTTCTTTTTCATCTTCTCATTGCTATACTCCCCCTACCCTCACTTCCACTCTAAAACTACCGCTGCTTACTTTCCCTATTTCTCCTCGCCTAATTCCTTTACTCATACTACTTCTGCTACCTCCTTTTCTTTTCCCTAATATCCATTCCCTTAATTCCCCCTTCACTTTTCTTCTTTATTCCTCCTTCTCCTACACTGTCTTCCACCCCCTCACTTCCCCAGACTACTTGCCATAACCTCCTACTACCCCCTTACTTTCTCTATTCTTCATCATTCCATCTACTTTTCCTCCACTTACTTCTCCAACTACTCCTCTACTACTTTCTTTACTCCCCTTACTTCTCCTTACCTCACTTTCCCTAATTTTTCTCAGGCAAAAATTTATTGGGACGGACAGAAGGACAAAAGGTCCTCCGACCAAAAACTTAAAAAGGTTTATTAATTTTTAATTGTACATAAAAACCTCAAGGTTTTATTTTTAACAAAGTGGATAAAAAAAGTTTAGACTTTCTTTGTGATATTTCTTGATAAGCAAAAATGAAAAGAACGTGTTAAATGTGTTTTTAAGTACCAAATTGGCTTTCAAATAAGTAGGATTTAATACGAAAAGACGATATGTCTCAAGATTTAGATTTAGTGTAATTGAAATAGTTTTATGCAGGAGATGCTTTGTAATGGTATCGATTTTGAAAATGTTTAAATCCGCTTAATCAAAACATCGATTTATCTACAATATTAATACATTTTATTTAAGAGTAAGGAAGTCATAGTCATTTGCATGATTTCAAACATCTATTTTCATAGTGAAACTTTCCTCGTTGACATAATTTAAAGTTGATGTAAAAATAGAAGAGATTCCTTGATTCGAGACAAATCGATTGACCTATAACATTTATACATTTTATTGAAAAGTAAGGAAGCTTTGGTTATTAAAATCATTTGAACAATCGATTTTAATGGTGAAACTTTTATTTTTCATATCATATAAAGTTGATGCAAGAACAGAAAAGATTACTTGATTTGAGACAAATCAATTGACCTACAATATTCATACATTTCACTAAAGCGTGAGAAAGCTATAGTCATTTATAATATTAAAAAAAAAAATTTTCAAACAAATTTTTTTATTAGCCTGATTTAGAGTTATGTAGGAATAGAAAAGACTGCTTGCTTCAAGACTTTTTGATTAATCTAATTGTGTTTTTGTATTTTCACTTCTTCTATAGGGAAGAAAATATGTTCTCTTTTTTTTCTATTTTTAATTTTCTTATTTAGGTAATGTGCTCAATAAATGAGCATTATACAATTGTAAATGCAAACTTGAAGAAAACTATGGGAACCTTTTTAGGACATTTGATAGATATCATGTCATATACTACTTTTTGTCAATACAAATTCATTGCAAAATAAATGCATTTATTGTAAAACAAAGCATACATTTTTAACCGCAACACATAGTTTCTCCCACATGAAAAATAACAAAAAATCATAAAATAATTGCACAAAAGCACATAAAGAAGACAATGTAGTGACATAATATTGTGAGAATATGTCGTGAGAAAGTTACATAAATTTATCTAAAAATTCATGCTGTAATATGTTTTATGAATGGATGCTTCAGGCATTAAAGAGCAAAAGAATTTTAAGAAAATTCATATTTTTTACCATCCAATCTAAAAACCAGTGGGCCGTTCTGGGCCCATATTTATGGACGATTTTCCATGGTCCGTTATTTTTATTTCATATCATCTATTAGACAAAATTAATCGGTAACAATGAAAATCATTTAAAAAAATATTTAAAACGTAAAAATATTATTTAAATTCTGAATTTGATGTCTCTAATTGAGAGAAATATCAATTTTATTTACTGAAATGTCTGGAAAAATATTATAATAATAATAAACTGAAAGTAAACGGTTTTCATTCGTGTTTCCCTATTTCTTTCCGAAGTAAAGTAAAGGCTGGACAATTAAAAACAGTTTTTCAACAATATTCAATGAAGAAAATGATGAAAAAATTTTTTACAAACTAAAATTTTGAATTATTTAACCCGTTTAAAGAAAAGCCTTTCAATAAACCCATTCCCTTCTTTTCCCCTTTTTAAAACAATTCATCTTTGTTCCCCTGTTTTCAAGAAACTTACCCTTTTTCCCCTTGCCGGTTTTTTCTCTTGAATGCAAGCCAATAAGGAAATACAAATATTTTGTGATAAAAGTGACCT
This sequence comes from Amphibolips quercusostensackenii, assembly GCA_032357855.1. Classification (NCBI taxonomy): domain Eukaryota; kingdom Metazoa; phylum Arthropoda; class Insecta; order Hymenoptera; family Cynipidae; genus Amphibolips; species Amphibolips quercusostensackenii. The sequence goes on along the minus strand of JAUELO010000274.1, from coordinate 8,257,087 downwards.
TTCTTGGTTTAAGTGGCTACTATTACGTTTTTGGTTTTGGAATTCATCTCGTTTGGTTAAAAATTCACTATTTATTTGCATCTAATTATTTTGTTGAAAATGCAACTATTTTGTTAAATCATATTTTTTCATCAAAAATTGAACTGTTTGGTTGAAAATTGAACTAATTTGTTAAAAATTCACATTTTTTGGTTAGAAATTCATCTCTGTGGTTGAAAATTAAACTAATGTTTCAAAATTTTTTTGATCTTTGTTTGAAAATTAATTTTTTCAGTTACAAATTTCACTATTTCATTTTTTGTTGAAAATTAATCTATTTTAGTTAAAAATTCTACTATATAGTTGACAGTGTACCTTTTTGAGTTGAAAATTCAGCTATTTGATTGAAAATTCATATATTTTGTTGATAATTTGACTCTTTGGGTAAAAAATTAATCTTCTTGATTAAAAAATCATCTTTTTGGTAGGAAATTCAATTATTTGGTTGAATGTTGAGCTACTCGGTAAGAAATTTATTTTCTTGGTTAAAGATTTATTACTTTCGTTACAAATTACCAATTTGGCTTAAAATCGCAGCTTTTTGTTAAAAACTTAAATTTTCGGTTTTAAAATTCAACTGTTTTGTAGAAAATTCGTCATTTTGTCTTGAAAATTAAACAATTTGATAGAAAGATAAATCACTTGGTTCAAAATTTATTTTCTTGTTCAAAATTAAATTTTTTGTTGAAAATTGTTTGGATTCAAAATTCAATAATTTTACCTATTTTGTTGAAAATTATTTTTTTATTTCGTTTGAAGTTAGTTTTTTCATATGAAAATTTAACTATTTTAATTTTGGTTAGATATGTGAGTTAAAAATTTAACTATTTGATAGAAAATTCATTTATTTTGTGGAAAAAGAATCCTTCAGGTACAACATTTTTTTGTGAAATATTTGAAAATCTTGTTCAAAATTCTTATTTTTTGGTACAAAATTAATATTCTTAGCAAAAATTATTATTATTTTTTTATTTAAATATTCAGGTACTTGATTTAAAATTGAACTGCTTTGTTAAAAATTTATTTTTCTGTTAAATAAGTCATCGTTTTAGTGGAAAATTCATTTGGTTGTAAATTGAACTATTTTGTGATTTTTTCACTTTTCGTACAAAAGACAAATTTTCTATCTTGAAAGGCAAGTTTTTAATAAGGGAGTTAAATTACTAAAAGGTGACTTTTTAAAAATATTTCAATTGTGAATAAAATAATTAAATTACTAAAAAAAGTTGTTAAATTTTTATACACATAGTTGAGTTTTCATCTTGCAAAAATGAATTTTCAACCAAATAGTTGAATTTTCAACCTATAAAGATGCATTTTTTAGACAAATGATTAAGTTATTGACCAAGAAGATTGGACTTCATCCAAAATAGTTGCAGTTTTAACTAAATTGTTGAATTTTTCACTAGGAAAGATAGATTTAAAAAAAAGAAATCAAAAGGAAATAAAAAAAGAGTGTGAAAAATGAATTTTTAATCCCGAAAGGCGAATCCAAAAAAAGCAATTAAGTTTTCGAAAAAAAAAATTATGTATTTTCCAACCGAAAAAATATTAATTCTTCACAAAAAATTTACTAGTTGATGGAAACAAAAAAAAAAAATTTTCATTTTAAATCAAAAACAGTTTGATTCAACCAAAAAAGACGAATGTCATTCAAAACTACTGTTTAGTTCAGTAGACATTACTGATTAAATCAATTCGTCTTTTTTGGTAGAGAATAAATAAATTTGGTTTAAAATAATTTTTTTTTATGTGCATTAAGCTTTTTTATTATTGAATATTAAAATATTTCTGTTTGAAGTATCAACCCTTACTTTTTTTCTTGAGAATTTATTTTTTAATTTAAAATTCAACTAATTTGTTAAAATTTAAACTACACTGTTAAAAATTAATTTGCTTAGAGACTCATCTTTTTAGTGCAAATTTAATTATTTCTTAACATTTGTTTCTTTGTTTTATTCAAGATTAATCTTTTAATTGAAAATTGAACTATTAAATTTTGGTTGAAAATTGATCTTTATTAGAAAACAATTTAACTATTTGGTTAAGGATTCATCTATTTTGTTGAAACCTTCTCTTTTTTCGTTGAATTTAACTGTATTCTATTTGATATTAAATTTTTTTTTTGAAATTTAATTTATTTTTTATTCAAAATATTAATCCTTTTGGTTTAAAATTCAACAACTTTGTTGAAAGTTAAACTACTTTCTTGAAAATTAATTTTGTTGCTAACAGATTCATAATTTTAGTTTGAAACTCATCTCTATGTTTGAAAGTTGAACTCTATTATGCTTAAGATTCGTTGTTTTTTATTAAAAATTAATTTTGTAAACAAAAATTTAACTGTTTCATCTTTCATAAAAATTGATAGTTTGTAGTTGAAAATTCAAATATTTCATTAAAATCAAATGTATTCTATCAAAAATTCGTTTCTATTGGTATAAAAGAAATTCCGAGTGTAAACATAAAAATGTTGTAATGTTTTTCTGTTAGTGTCAGTCTCGGCTTTTGAAAACAGTTAATTTCCAGAGTGCACTTACACGCACTTATGCATCAGTGGCGTTACAGCAGCTAAGCCTAAGAATCGCAAATGCAGATTGCACTTTCGGCTCTTTGTACGAGGAGCCGTTTTATTGGCCGACGATGCGGCGTCACGGGTAATTGTACCCATTGCAATTGTTGCGCTGGGCAAGTACCACAAGCTAAGCTTCTTCGTGGCGCTCTCAAACACACACTTATGCATTCTATCTGTCTGGCGCTTTTTCAAGCCTTA
>JAUELO010000274.1:8239507-8251500 GCA_032357855.1 Amphibolips quercusostensackenii | reverse complement strand
CCCAATGTGTTCTCCAATATCACCTATTTTGGTACATTTAGTTATGCAAGACTTAGAGCACAGTAATTAATAATTTAGATTTCAATTTACACGCGTTTTTTAGATTTGTTGATATTTTTATTGTTTTCCCTAAAGATAAAATGATTATTTTTACTAAAATTTAACTCTTATCATCCAAGACTAAAATTCACTCATGACATAGAAATTATTAATTCTATACTATATTATTTTATCTATTATAATAGTTATATGCAATATATATTGTATATATAATATTATTATATTATAGCAATTCTATATTAAATTATAATTCTATATGAATTAATAATTCTATATTTATAAAAACTAGCGATGGAACTAGCATTACTGATTCGTATAGGAAAAAGACTTATTCACGTAGATTCATTAATTTTTTTTACTAGTCATCCAATACAACATAAAATAGCTACTATTAAGAATCTAGTTGACACAATGTTGAAACTATCACATTTATTATTTTACAAATCGAATACTGAGTTTATTGAAAATGTTTTGTTTCTAAATAATTATCCAAAAAAATTTGTTCAAGTACACATTAAAGATAATTTAAAAACACTTAAAGAATCTAATATAGTACAGCTAAACTTACTACCAGTTTATAATATTGATATTAAATTCTTTTTTCCTACATCTTTTCATGGAAGTTTATTATTTAAAGTAAAGGAATTTTAAAATATTTTAATATTAAAACAACTTTTAGAATTGATTCTTAATTTGACAAATTTATAGAATTAGGTAAAGATACTTAAGATATTTCTTACTTGACTGATATATTATATAAAATTGATTGTTTAGGATACGAAAAGGGCTATATAGGTCAAAGTAGTGAATAACCTTCTACTTGGATTAATGAACATCATGACAATTCTAACCAGAGTCCAAAAAACCATAAAGTGGTAGCTAAGCATCAAGTTTAAACTGGTCATCAGTTTGACTGGAGACAAGTTCAAGTTTTACACAATAAGCCTCATGAATTTAAAAGACTTGTAGCTAAAATGTTCTTAATCAATAGTAAAGGTGATAAATGCCTAAATATAAAAACTGATATCCCAAAGTGTAGTCCATTATACAAGCAGATAACAATGCCGCCCCAGCTACTTGTATATGGTTCCCCCACTACGCGGCTTCCCCCAGCCAAACTGCTGCCGCTGCGCCTGGTCAGCGGGAATTTAAAATCTGTAAATTATAATAATGATAACTATATGTTATTCATGTTAAAAGGTTGAAAATTAAAAAAATAAATGTTGGAATTTTATGAAAAGGTTTTCTATATATTTTACTTAAATCAACTGCAGTAGCTTTAATTTACTGGTGGAATATTTTACTTAATTTGGTGAAACTCTGGAATCTAAAATTTGACCAGATTTGAAAACTTATTAACTAAAATATTAAATTTAGGCTATTTTTTAAACAAGTGTTTCTCTATAAATTATCCTTGACAATATTATTAGTATTTATAAAATACACTAAAGCACTTTTAAATGAAAACATGTAAGTTAAATTTCAGGTACTGGTAACTGCGAGTGACATTCCTTCACTTGTAACTGAATATATATTGATGAAAATCCTTGTTATTCTGCTTGCTATGTGCTTAAATAGTATTTTTAAATACCTTTCATAAACAAATTGCATAATATTGATCATAGCATTCCAGGTGAAAAAGTTAAACAAAGTGGGTAATATTACGTATAATTTCATTTATTTTATTCATTTTTTGTATAACACAAAAACAAAGTTTTAAGGCAAACTGTTAAAAAATACTTTTGTGCAATGTGATCGCTTAAGCAATAAACAAAATGTATGATGTTTGTTAATGAGTTTCCAAATTGGGCTACGAATAAGACTATTTATGCATTTGCACTTAAAGTGCAAAATTATTTTAAGTATAATTTTGTGAAATACCATTTTTTGGGAAATAAGCCAAATTTATCATGTTAGTTAATAACTTTTAAAATCTAGTCAAATTTTAGCTTCTGGAATTTTCCCCATTCAAGTGAAATATTATACCTTTAAATTAAGCTACTGCATTTAAATAGAGTGAAATATACTAAAAAATTTTTCAGCAAATTTTACATAAAATTGAACATTTATTCTCTAATTTTCAAGTTTCAAGTCACGTAGCATATCATAGGAATCTTCATAATGCACAGATTTCAAATATTATATTTTTCTATTACCAAGTGATAAATATAAAAAATGTTATACTACAAATTTAAGCCTAATAAGGTGGAAAGGACTTTCGCTGATCAGGCTCGGCGGCAGCAGTTCGGGTGACTGAGGGGAAGCCGCTTAGTGGGGAAACGGTACGCAGGTAGCTGGGGCGGATGTATGATCTGCTTAGGTTAAAATTACAAAAGTTTTTGTTTATAAGTTTTATTGTTCATTATGCTTTGACCTGTGTAAACCATAGGCAACAACAACAGCGTAGATAAACAAACTTATTATTACACAAAAAATAAATACTATAAGGAAATAATATAAAAATGTTATAAAATTTAAAGTGAGACTTTGAAAAAACTTTGAGCATGTCTTGGCTGTGTCTTAATTGGGAGCTAATTGAAGACTTAGCGAATTCAAATTATTTTTACTCGAGATATTCTCGAGGATGAATTCGAAAGAAAGTCGATGTCGAGACAATGCGATGAGAACGAAATTGCGCTCAACCGTGAAATAAAGATTGACGGTGTTGAGAGATACCCTGTAAATAGATATAACGAGGTTGTTGGAACGAAAAATACTTCAGATTTATTGATTAAAATTTATGTAAGGAGCCCTTCAAAAAATACGTCACTCTGACAGAGGGACTTGTTTTGTGACAATTTGTGACGCACAAGGGAAGGGTTGACGCAGAATGTGACGTCACACATAAAAAATATAAATGTGAATAAGAATTTTTTAATAGGTTTAAAAAAATTAGAATTATTTATTTTATTTCAAAAGAAAAACATTAGAACAAAGAATTCGCACTCTTTCCCCTTTTTTATATCTAGATATTTCCATCTTTTCCTCTTTTTTTAAAGAATTTCTTTTTTTTCTCTGTTTTCAAGAAACTTCCCCTTCTCTTCCTTCTTCTTTATTTTTTTAAATGCGAACTAAATCAAAAGAACCCAAAAAGAAAATCTAAATATTTTTCGTTAAAGGGTAATCCTTTTTAACTTTAAAGTATACTAAGATATTTTTTGTTTAGAATTTATCATTTTTGGTTGAAAATTTTAATATTTGTTTGAGGATTTAACTATTTTGTGGAAAACTCGTTCTTCTTTGTTTAAAATAAATTTTTTCCTAACTGGAAATTCAATTAATCTATTTTCGGTTAAAAACTGATGCTTCTTAGTTTAAAATTTAACTGTTTTGCTGAAAATTAACATTACAAATAATGCTGTTTTGGTTAAAGAATCAACTATTTTTTTGAAAATTGATTTTTTTTGGTTAAATTCAACTGTTTTTGATTTGAATTTTTAAAAAATTGCAATATTAACTATTACATTTTTCGCTGAGAATAAATCTTTTTGTTATTGATTAAATTCGACAATTTGGTTGAAAACTGATATTCTTTATTAAAAATCTATGTTTCTTGTTGAAAATTCATCTTTGAAGGCTGAAAGATTAAAAACCCAATTACTTTGTTGAAAAGTATATAATAGTTTTTTTTCTCGAAAACTCAACTCTTCTATGAAATTTCATCTTGTTTGGTAAAAAAGTTTTTTGTTAAAAGTCCATCCTTCCTTGTTAAAAATTCAACTATATAGTGAAAATTTCAACTGTTTTGGTTGAAGCTTAATCTTTTGTTTAAGAAATGATCATTTAGTTGAAAATTTATCTTTGTAGGTTAAAAATTCAACTATTCAGCTCAGAATTAATTTTTGTAGGTTGAAAATTTAATTATTTGCTTGAAAATTCATTTTTTTGGCTAAAAATTTAACTACAAACATAAAAATTTAAATAATTTGTTGAATATTCAATTATTCTGTGGAAAATTCAACTACTTTTTGAAAAATGTGTCTGATGAAAATTCATCTTGTTCGGTAAAAAAGTTTTTTCTTGAACATTCATCTCCCCTAGTTGAAAACTCAACTATTTAGTCAAAAATTCAACTATTTTGGTTAAAGTTTAGTCTTCTTTGTTTAGGAATTCAACCATTTAGTTTAAAATTCATCTTTGCAGGTTAGAAATTCAACTATTTGATTGAAAATTCAACTACCTTGTGAAATATTGAATTTTGTTAAAAATCAACTAATGTTTTAAAAATTTGTTCTATGAAAATTCAGCTTGTTTGGTAAACAAGTTTTTCATTGAAATTTAATCTCTCCTAATAAAAATTGAAATATTTTTGTTAAAGTGTAATATTTTTTGTGTAAGAATTCATCCATTTAGTTGAAAATTCATCTTTGTAGGTTGAAAATTCAACTATTTTGTTTAAAATTCATTTTTGTAGCCTACAAATTGAACTATTTGGTTGAAAATTTATTTTTTTAGGCTTAAAATTCAACTATGTGTAAAAAAATTCATCTAATTTTTAAAATATTAAATTATTTTGTTAGAAATTCAACTACTTGAAAAAAAAATTTGTCCTATAGAAATTCGTCTTGTTTGGTGCAAAAGTTTTGTGTTGAAAATTAAACTATTTAGTCACAAATTCGACTTTTCTGGTTCAGTTTCAATCTTCGTTGTTTGAGAATTCAACCATTTAGTTGAAAATTTATCTTTGCAGATTTAAAATTTGCATTTTGCTTGGAAACTCAACTATGTGTATAACATTCAACTATCTTGTTGAACATTGAATTATTTTGTTAAAAATACAAATACTTTTTCAAAAATTTGGCTCATGAAAATTTATCTTATTTGGTAAAAAAGTTTTTTGTTGAAAATTTATTTTTTTTTTGTAAAAATTTAACTTTTTAGTAAAAAAATTTGAATTTTTTGTTTCAGGTTCAATTTTATTGGTTCAAGAATTCAACAATTTAGTTGAAAATTCATCTTTGTAGGTTGAGAATTCCACTTTTGGTTAAAAATTCAACTATGTGTATAACATTCAACTATCTTGTTAAATATTGAATTATTTTATTAAAAATTTAAATACTGTTATAAAAATTTGTCCTACAAAAATTTATTCTGTTTAGTAGAAAACTTTTGTTGAAAATCCAAATACTTTTCTAAAAATTTGTCCTATGAAAATTTATCTTGTTTAGCAAAAGAGTTTTTTCAGTGAAAATTCATTTTTCCTGGTAGAAATTCAACCATTTAGTTGAAAATTCGTCTTTGTAGGTTGAGATTTTAACTTTTAGTTAAAAATTTAACTAAGTGTATAACATTTAACTACCTTGCCAAATATTTAATTATTTTGTTAAAAATACAAATATTTTTATAAAAATTTGTTCTATGAAAATTTATCTTGTTTCGTAAAAAAGTTTTTTGTTGAAAATTCATCTTTTCTGGTGAAAATTTAGCTATTTAATTAAACATTTCACTTTTTTGGTTTAGGTTTAATTTTCTTTGTTTAAGAATTCAACCATTTAGTTCAAAATTTATTTCTGTAGGTTGAGAATTTAACTTTTTGTTGAAAATTCAACTATGTGTATAACATTTAACTATCTTGTAGAATATTGAATTATTTTGTTAGAAATTCAAAAACTTTTTGAAAAATTTGTCCTATAAATATTTATTTTGTTTTGTAAAATAGTTTTTTTTTAATTCAAATACTTTTATAAAAATTTGTCCTATAAAGATTTATCTTTTTTGATAAAAAAGTTTTTTGTGGAAAATTTATCTTTTCTAGTGAAAATTAAACTATTTAGTGAAAAATTCGACTTTTTGGTTCAGTTTTAATCTTTTTTGCTCAAGAATTCAACCATTTAGTTCAAAATTCATTTCTGTAGGTTGAGAATTCAACTTTTTGTTAAAAATTCAACTATGTGTATAACATTCAAGTATCTTGTTAAATATTTAATTATTTTGTTAGAAATTCAAATTTATTAAAAAAATTTGTCCTATGAAAATTTATTTTGTTTTGTAAAATAGTTTTTTGTTGAAAATTCAAATATTTTATTAAAAATTTGCCTGATGAAAATTTATCTTGTTTAGTAGAAAAGTTTTTTGTTGAAAATTTATCTTTTCTGGTTAAAATTTAACTATTAGGTCAAAAATTCAACTATTTTGGTTGAACTTTTATGTTATTTGTTCAAGAATTTTATCATTTAGTTAAAGATAATTTTAAATTTATTTTTGTAGGCTAAAAATTCAACTGTGTGTATCAAAAATCAGCTATATTGTCAAAATTCATCTTTCTTAATTGAAAATTCCGCTATTACACTAAGATCTCAACTATTTTGTTTTGAATTCGTCCCTTTTGTTTAAAACTTTAATTGAACTATTTCAACTTAAAATAAAAATATTTTCTGGTTGATATATAAACTATCACATTTTTAATTGAAAAATGTTTTTTGTTTGAAAAATCAACTGCTTTGTTGAAAATTCGTCTGTTTCGGTAGAAAATTCATCCTTAAGGATTGAAAATTCCTGTTTTTTAATTTTTTTCTTTTAATTTGTTTGTTGAAAATTCAAATATTTTGTTGAAAAGTCATCTTTAAAATGCTTTGTTAAAAGTTTATCTTTTTGGTCAGAAAACTCGTTCTTTTTGGATTAAAAATACATGTTTTGGTAGAAAAATTCTTGGTTGAAAATTCAACTGTTTGGTTAAAATTTCAAATATTTTGTTAAGAATTCGTCTCTTTTAATCAGAAATTCTATAGAACTGTTTTCAGTTTCAAATAAAAATACTTTTTGGTTAAAATATTACCTATCACATTTTGAATAAAGGAATATTTTTGGTTGGAAAGTTCAACTGGTTAATTAAAAAAGCGATTTTTTTAAACAGAATTTTCGTGTTTTCAGATTAAAATCTCACATTTTATTACTTTGTTAAAAATTCAACTATTCGTTTAAAAATTAATTTTTTTAGGCTGAAAATCCAATTAAAAGTGTGTAAATTTCAAGTTATTCATTGAAAATGTAATTATTTTGTTGGAAATTCGATTGTATTTGGTTGAAAAGTCTTATTTTTTGTTTGAAAATTCCACAGCTTTGTTGGAAATTCTTCTTTTTGAGTAGGAAATTCGTCTTTTTGGATTTAAAATTCATCTATTCTGGTAGAAAAATTCTTTGTTGAAAATTCATCTATTCTGGTTGAAAATTCATATTTAAAGGCTTAAAATTCAACTATATGGTAAAAAATGTAACTTTTTTGTAAAAATTTACAATCTTTTTTGTTTGAAGACTCAGTTGGTTCGTTGAAAATTTGGTATTTTTGGATAGAACATTTTTCCTGTTGGATTGAAAATTAATGTTTTCTTATAAAAAATCTTTAGTTGAAAATTCATCTTTCTTGATTGAGAATTTGACCATTTGGTTTATATTTTAACTTTTTTGTTCAAAATATGAAACTATTACATTTTTAATAAAGAAATCATATTTTTGATTAAAAATTCAACTGCTTCGTTCAAAATGAAATGCTATGTTTAAAATTTATCTTTTTTATCCACATTTTTAACTGCTTTGTCTAAAATTTGTCTCTTGGGGAGGAAATTTGTCCTTTTGGATCAAAAATTCATTTTTTTTGGTAGAAAAGTTCTGTGCTATAGAATCAAATATTTACTATAAAAACTTTCACTATTTTAGTTAAGGTTTAATCTTCTTTGTTTAAGAATTCAACTGTTTAGTTGAAAATTCAATTATTTAGTTAAAAATTGATTTCTGTAGTTTAAATATCCAATATCAACTATTTTGTAAAAAATTTAATTATTTATTTGAAAATTAAACTATTTATCTAAGATTTTAACTATTTAATAGCGAATTCGTCCCTTTTGCTTGAAATTTCAGCTTAACTGTTTTTAACTTAAAATAAAAAAATTTTTGGTTGAAATATGAACTATCACAATTTTAATTTAAATATTTTTTGCTTAAAAATTCAAGTGCTTTGTTTAAAAAAATTGCCTATTTGGATAGAAAATTCATTCCTTTGGATTGAAAATTCTGGGATTTTTATATTTTTTATTTGTTTCTTGAAAATTTAACCATGCAGGGTAAAAGTTTAACTATTTGTTAGAAATATGCAACTATTACATTTTTGATAGAGAAATCATATTTTCGATTAAAAATTAAACTGCTTGGTTGAAAATGAAATACTATTTTCAACATTCATCTTTTTTATGTAAAATTTAGTTTCCTTGTTCAAAATTCGTTTTTTGGAGAGAAAATTTGTCCTTTTGGATGAAAAATTTATCTATTTGGTAGGAAAGTTCTGTGCTATAGAATCAATTAATTGCTATAAAAACTTTAACTATTTTTGTTCAAGTTTAATCTTCTTTGCTTAACAATTAAACTATTTAGTTGAAAATTCAACTATTTAGATAAGAATTGATTTCTGTAGTTTGAAAATTCAACTGTATGTATAAACAATCAACTATTTTGTAAAAAATGTATTATTTTGTGGAAAATTGAATTCGTTATTTAAGATTTTAACTATTTAATATCAAATTCGTCCCTTTTGCTTGAAATTTCAGCCCAACTGTTTTTAACTTAAAATAAAAAAATTTTTGGTTGAAATATGAACTATCACAATTTTAATTTTAATATTTTTTGTTAAAACAATCAACTGCTTTGTTTAAAAAAATTGTCTATTTGAATAGAAAATTCATTCGTTTGGATTGAAAATTCTGGTTTTTTTTATATTTTTTATTTGTTTCTTGAAAATTCATCCATGCAGGGTAAAAGTTCAACTATTCGTTCGAAAATTTATTGTTTTGTTTAAGGCGTTTATAAAATGAAATCTAAGAAAAAATTTGAGTTTGTGATAAGTTTTGAGTTTAAAATTCTGAATGCTTCAATTACATATTTTACTACTTATTTAATTCAAATTAAACAACAAGAAAAAATTTCTGATAATAGAATGAAAATTCAAGTTCTGCCGACTACTTTTAAATTGCAACACCAAATTCCTATTTTTTTTCATTTTGCATTTGTGCAATCACTTCGTGACACATCATTACACTTTTTGCAATGCTGAGAGATTTCAAGGATAGTTTTATCTCGATTTTATAACTGCTCGTGACGTAATTTAATTTTGTATGATATCACGCTACTAATTTTTCCGAGTGTTTTTCAATTGTATAAAGAATCGAACCTTAAAGTTATTTTTTATTCAAAAGAGATTTGAAACGATGGTATAGATAGCTTTAATTTCTTTCATTATTTATTTTGAATTTTTAGTGAATGAACATGAAGGTAGTGAATTATTGAGAGCAATTGATGAATTGATCGAAAAAGCTTTTATTTAATTCATACTGAACCCAGATTGAGTTTAATATCTTTGTCTCGTTTTATTATAAAATTGCAAAAACTCCCAAGTATATACGAACGCTTTTAATAATAGAGTTTCGATTCGCGGTTTTCCTTCCGCAAAATACGGGACGGTATATCGCGATAAATAGTCATTTAAATTTCCGGCATTATGGAACGTTTACATGGATGATTGAGTCTTAATATAATCGCAGCGGACCTTGCAAATAGACTTCTAACCTTCGAGTAATTTCAAAGCGAGTACCGTTATGTAGTTTTCTATGTTTTCATGAAATCATTTCCTAATTTATATTCTCTGAATCTGAATTCTCATTTGAAGCTTCATCAAGAATACTTTCTTGGAATATTTTATACTTCTTTTTAAATTACTAAGCAGTTATTTATAAGTGAACAATTATTGATTACTCATTTTTATTTCGTAATATTCTGCAATTTTACAAACTGATCATTTTCAAATGAGAAGATGAATCATTAAGAAAAAAAGTCTAATTTTTACAAAAGTGTTCAACTTTCAACCAAATTGTTGAATTTTCAAATAGTCGATTTTTTGACCAAGAAGATTGATTTTCCTCAAAGAAAGGTAAATTATCAACAACATGGATTTCTTAAATTCCATGAATTCCACGATTTTTTTTTATTTCCCGAACTGCATGAATGCCACGAATTCTTTGAATTTCATGAATTCCGTAAATTACATGAATTCATTGGACTCCATGGATTCCACAAATTACTTGAATTTCACGAATTTTGTGAATAATTAGCATTCCACGAATTCCCTAAATACCACGAATTCACGAATTCCGTGAATTTCATAAATTCCGTAAATTTTACGAATTCCGTGAATTCAAATAATTCCGTAAATTCCAATAATTCCGTTTTTCACGAATTCCGTGAATTACACGAATTTCTTGAATTATATAAATTCCTTGAATTGCATGAATTCCTTGAATTACATAAAATCCAGAAAAATCCTTGAATTCCAAAAATTCCTTGAATTTCAAAAATTCCTTGAATTCCAAAAATTCCTTGAATTCCATAAATTCCATGAATTCCTTGAATTCTATCAATTTCTTAAATATTATGAATTCCTTAAATTTTAGGAATTACTTGAATTCCCTGAATTCCTTCAATTCCATAAACTACTCGAATTCCATTAATTCTACGAATTCCAAAAGTTTTACAGATTCCTTGAAACCCATGAATTCCTTGAATACTATGTATTTCTAAAATTCTATGAATTCCTTGAATTCCGTGGATTGCTTGAATGCAACAAATTTTTTAAATTTCATGAATTCTACGAATTTCTTGAATTCCATTAATTTCTTGAATTTCACGAACTACTTGAATACCATGAATTCCACAAATTACTTTAATTAGACAAATTCTATAAATAACTTGCATTCCGTGAATTCCTTGAATACTATGAATTTACAAATTTCGTAAATTCCAACAATTCCGTGAATAACGCGGAATCCACGGATTCTGTAAAAAACATGAATTCCGTTAATTTCACGAATTTCTTGGATTTCACGAATTCCTTTAATTGCATGAATTCCTTAAATTCCACGAATTCCGTAAATTGCTTAAATTTTATGAATTTCTTGAATTCTATGAATCCTTTAATTCCGTAAATTCTCTAAATGCCATAAATTCCTCGAATTTCATTGATTCAACGAATTCTACGAATTCCACGAATTTCACGAATTCGTTGAAACCTATCAATTCCTTGAATTTCATGTACTTTTTCAATTGCATAAATCGCTTAAATTTGATGAGTTCCTTGAATTCCGTGAATTGCTTAAATTTCACGAATTCATTGAATTCCATAAATTCCACGAATTACGTGAATTTATTAGATTTCGTGAATTCCACAAATTCCTTCAATTTTACGAATTCTATGAATATCTTGCATTCCATGAATTCATTAAATACCATGAATTCACGAATTCCGTGAATTCCATGAACTCTGTGAATTGCATGAATGTCTCGAATTCGATGAATTTCTTGAATTCTGTGAATTTCTTGAATTCCGTAAATTTCTTGAATTCCATGTTTTTCTCAAATTACATTAATCCCTTGAATTCTATGAATTTCATGAATTCCGTGAATAACTTAAATTCCATTAATTCCTTGAACTTCATAAATTCCTTAAATTCCATAAATGCCTTGAATTCCATCAATTCCTTGAATTTCATGAATTTCGCGAATTACATAAATTCATTAGATTCCATGAGTTCCACGAATTCCTTTAAATTTACGAATTCCATGAATATCTTGCATTCCATGAATTCACGAATTCCGTGAATTTCACGAAATCTGTAAATTGCATGAATTTCTTAAATTCCATTAATTTCTTGAATTCTGTGAATTTCTTAAATTCCGTGAATTTCTTAAATTCCGTGAATTTCTTAAATTCCGTGAATTACTAAAATTCCATTAATTCCTTGAACTTCGTGGATTCCTTAAATTCCATGAATGCCTTGAATTCCATCAATTCCTCGAATTCCATGAATTCCACGAATTTCATGAATTACACAAATTTCACGAATCACACGAATTTCATGATGTCTGCGATTTCGCGGTATTCGTAAAATTCAAGG
>JAUELO010000274.1:8217642-8230113 GCA_032357855.1 Amphibolips quercusostensackenii | reverse complement strand
AAAATGTATTATTCGCAAATTTTATTATTCGGTAGTTTTCAAATTCAGCAATATTATAAACTGTCGGGAACTTTGTCATTCTTTGATAATATAAAGTGTTTTAAAATTTTATAATTCAGGTAGTTTCTGATTTGGAAACTTTATTATTTAGGAATTTGATTATTCTGAAACTTTTTTATTCGAAAATTTTATTAGTCAAGAATTTGATTATTTAGGAATTTTCCAAATCGGAAATTTTACAGTATCGGAAATTTTATTTTCAGGTATTTCTTAATTAGATTATAATATTCTTAAACAATAAAATTTCTGACAAATAAAATTCCCAAATAATGAAATTCCTGAACAGTTTATAATATAGCCAAATTCAAACATTCTCGACCGAAAATTCCCAAAAGTTTATTATATTACCGAATTTAAAAATTCTTTTTATTTTACAAGCTGTTCAAGAATTTCATTTTTAACCAATTTTTCAATTAAAGAATTTTATTATTTGCGAAGTTTATTATTCGAAAATGTTTTAATTCGAGAATTTTATTATGCGGAAATTTTGTTATTCGGGAATTCCATTATTCAAGAATCTTACTATTCGGAAATTTTATAGGTCAGGAATTTTACTTTTCAGATTTTGCAGTCGTCCCATTTGCCAATCGTTCAATTTCAAAGCAAGTTCAAAAGCATGTTCGCCATTGGGTAAGTTTATCGAAAATTTTAAACATTTTTCAACTTTTTTTATTTTTCTCCATGAAAAACCTTATTTTTTCATTTTTTTTTAGGTAAGTTTTATAAAAGTGAATAACCTTAGATGGAAAAAAGTAAACGAAAATTTGTCGTCAAAATCTAACACATATTTTTAAATTGACGAAAAACGTAAGTTTCTTCATTTGTACCGAGATTTGCAAAAAAATATTTTTCATGCTCTACATATTTTTATGTTTCCAGCGAGAAAATTTTTCTATTATTTACGGATACGGAAACATGAAGGATTTTCACCCAATATACGTAAAAAAAATTTTGCTTAAAGCTTAAAAATGTGTACGTGTTTTTTCAAACCTTTTTAAAAAGTGCACAAAACAAATTAATATAATAAAAACCTTTTTTTTGCAAGTTTAGGTACAAATTAACAAAAGTGCATATTTTGGCATTTTTCGAAATGTTATATTTCGACAAAAAACTTTTTTCCTCGCCTTTTTTTATCTAAACGTATTCATTTCCATAAACTTTATCCAAGAAAAAATTTGTAAACAAATTTTTTTCCTTACCCGAAAAATTTTAAAAATTAAAAATTTAAAGATTTTTAATCGACTTCCCAAACAGTGAGAATTTTTTTAAATAGTGATACAATTAAAAATAAAATATTCTCAGCCTAGTAATTACAGATTGATACTTTATATTAGATAATTTTTAATTCAGAATTAAAAATTTGTAATTAAATCGTTAAAGATTCTAATATTTTATTCCAAATTTTCAAATCGGAACAATTTTGAATTAAAAAAGCTCAAAATTGAATAATTTAATATTTAAGTCCAAAAAATTAAACAATCTTAGGAAAGACGTCAAAAATTGTTGGTTAAAAATTTAACTAATCTATTGAAAACCCATGTTTTAGTAAATATTTTTTTTTAATGATAATGTAGCCATATTTTATATGTTAAATTATTTAACTCAAAAGGTAATTCTTCTAATTTTTTATTATTTTTTTTAATTGAAAATTTATCTGTTTGGATGAAAATTGAACTGTTTTATTAAAAATTCGCTTTTTTCATACAAAAGTAATATTTTCGAATTGAGGATTCAATGGGTTTCTAGAAAAATTAATTTTTAGAATATTTAACCAGATTTCTAAACATTTTAAAAGATTACCGAAATTGAAAAAAATATATAAGCGTTTTAAGCTTTTTTTTTAATTTTGCAGAATTAAAAAAAATTGAATCATTTAAAAGATATTCACAAGACGTAGAAATTTTCAGAAGATTTCAAAGAACATAAGCAAAAATATAGATTTTTGAAAATTTCGAATTAATCTGAATTTTATAGGAATTTTTTTTTAAATTTGAAAATAAAACCTTTTTTTAAGATTCACGGGAAAAATTTTTATGAGTTTTTTTCAATTAGTATTTAAGGATTTCATGAAATTTCCAAAGATTTCTAAAAATGTCGAAAAAAATCTGCAAGATCCTTACGTTATTGTTTAAATTTTTTTTTTTAATTTTAGGAAAAATTTAAGATTCCTAAAAAATGTTCAAAAATTGATCTTTTTTTTCAAATTAAAATCCTAATAATTTGTCAAAAATAAACTCTTTTGCTTCAAGATTTATCATTTTAGTTACAAATTCATCTCTGCGGTTGCAAATTTAACTATTTTTTTGGAAATTCAAATACTTTTGTGAAAAAAATCTGTTTTGGTCAAGGATGGAACCATTTCGTTAAAAAATCATCTGTTTTCATGAATTCGACTGTTTTTGAATAAAATGTGAAATCTTTTTGGCTAAAAATATTAAATACTATATTTTTCGTTAAAAATTTAACTACTTGGTTAAAAGTTTAACATTAACTTTCTTTCTGAAGATTCAACATTTTAGTTAAAAGAATTTATTTGGTTTTGTTAAAAATGTGACCATTTCGTAGAAAATTTGTTTTTTTTGGTAGAAAGTTAATCTTCTTCGTAGAAAACTCATATATTTTGTTGAAAACTTAACTGTTGGTTAAAAAATTAACTTTTTTGGCGAATTTCATATTTCCGGGGAAAAAAAATCAAAATATTTTTTAGAAAAATTGTCTCTTTTGGTGAAAAAATAATCTTTTTGGTTAAAAATACAACTGGTTAATAATTAATCTTTGTGGTAGAGAATTCGTCTCTTTTGGAAAAAATTTCATTATTTTTTATCAAAAATGCAACTGGCTGAGGGTAAATATTTTTTGGTTAAGAGTTTATCTATTTCCTTGAAAATTTGTCTTTTTTGATAAATTCGAATGTTTTTAATTTTAAATAAAAAGATTTTTGGGCTAAAAGTGAAATATCAATTATATGTCACATTTTGTATTGAAGATTCATCTTTTTTGATTGAATATTAATTTTTATTCTTAAATTTTGATTTGTCATATCTAAAATTCAAAAAATCTCTTTAAATTTTCTCAAAAATGTTAGTAGAATTATATTTATATTACTTAAAAGACAAATAATTTTAAAAAATAAAGTTATTTGAAATTTGTGTTTTGCATTACAAATTGTTTTCCCCCGGTGAATGTGAAATATTGGTAAACATTCGTCTAATTACTCATCATTTTTTTAAAATTAATTTTTCATTTCTTTCGCTAAATATGTTTTAATTTAAAAAAAAGACTAAAAATACCTCAAGCCTTTTTTTAATCTCTCTTGATATTTTTATTTTTTCTCATTTATTTTACGTGATCCGAATTTAGTTAATGAATACAAGCGATGAATCATATAAATAAAATAAAAAACCTTGCATAAATAATTTGAAATGCACACGTCGTAGAATATTATTTCTGGGAACAGATTCGTGGTAAAAAATGGCGAATTGCCCGAATCGAAGTTGATAAAGAGTCGTTATCAATCGGTCACCGGATACGGGTTTATGAGCCCCTCAGATTACGTGGATCGATCCCCCTCCTCTCGACCATCTGCTATACAGTGGGTGCATCAAATCCAGGCTTTCTTCTTTCCACTTTTCCTTATTCTAAAATTGTACAATTTTTTCTTCAGTTGAAACTAGGTTGTTGTAGGTCAGGAAAAACCTGAAAATCAGGAAAAAGTCAGGGATTTTGAAAAAAATTTTGCAAAAATCAGGGAATTTCTGTAAGAGGCACTTTAAATAACAAGTATAAAATT
Organism: Amphibolips quercusostensackenii; assembly: GCA_032357855.1. Taxonomy (NCBI): domain Eukaryota; kingdom Metazoa; phylum Arthropoda; class Insecta; order Hymenoptera; family Cynipidae; genus Amphibolips; species Amphibolips quercusostensackenii. Next base: position 8,226,263 of record JAUELO010000274.1, on the reverse strand, counting down.
CTGGGTTTGAATATTAATTTTCATGGAAAATGAAAAATTTTGGTTAGAAATTCAAACAATTTGGTAGAAAATTAACTTTTCTGCTAAAACTACATACTTTGGTCTGACATTTAACTGAAATCTTTTTTGGTTAAATATTCAGCTGTTTTTTGGAAAATTTTTCTTTTCACTTTCAAAATGTATGTTTTTTGTAGAAATGTATTCTTCTTTGCTTAAAAATACAACTGCTTCGTTAAAAATTATTCTAATTTGTTTAAATATTTAACTATTTTGTTTTAAAACTAGTCTTTTTAGTTATATTCTACTGTTTTCTATTTCAAATTAAAATATTTTTTGTTTGAAATATCTACTATCACATTATTCTTTCAGAATTAATCTTTTTTTGGTTCAAACTCAATTATTTGCTTGAAAGTTAAACCATTTTGTTAAGAAATCATTTTTTTATTAATGATTAATAATTTCCTATTTGAAAATGAATTTCCTTACTTGAAAATTTGTTTTTTTTTTGTTTGTAGAAAATTAATTTTTTAGGTAAAAATTTAATTATTCCAGTTGAAGATTCGTAATTTTAGTAAGAAATTCATCTCGTTGGTTAAAAGTTTAACTACTTAATTGAAAATTTATTTTTATTGGTTCATATTTAATTTTTTTGATTGAGAATGTACCTATTCCTTTTTTTCTGAAAATTGATTTTTTTAAATTGAAAATTAGACTACTTGGATCAAAGTTGAACCACTTTGGAAAAAATTGATTTTTTTGATAAAAGCTATTTTGTTGAACATTCTTTTTCTTTATCAATTTTTTTAACTAAAAATGTGACTTTTCATTTTTAGGTTAAAATTTTTTTTTCAGTTAAAAAGTAGTCTATTTTAGTAAAAAAATAATCTTTTTGGTTGAAATTTCTTCTTTTTTGATTACAAATGCAACTGTTTGATTAAAATTTAACAAATTTGTTAAAAACTGATTTTTTGTTGCAGATTCATTATTTTAGTTGAAAATTTATCTCTGGCTTAAAATATTGCATTCTTTTGTCTTAATAAATTTTTTTAATGAAAATTTTACTTCTTCATTTTTGGTTCAAAAAGTACCTTTTTCAGTTGCAAATTCGAATATTTGTTAGAAAATTTATGTACTTTGTTAAAAATTCGTCTTTTTTGGCAAAAATTAGTCTATTTGTTAAAAAATTTGTCCAGTTTGTACAAAATTCATCTTTGTAGATTAAAGGTCAAAAAGTTTGGTCAAAAATTCAACTTTTGGTTAAAAATTTAATTTAATTATCAAAAGTTGAACTATTTTGTTTAAAAGTCATCTTGTTGTTCGAAAATTTAACTGTTTCAATAAACATTAGTCCTTTTGGATAGAAAATTCATTTTTCATCTTAAAAAAGTCATTTTTATGGTTCAAACAAAAGAATAAATTTGAAATTTTTAAATCCGTTATTCAAATTATATTAGTTTGTTTGCAAAATTTTTGGTTGGAAATTCAACTGCTTTTTCGAAAATTTGTCTTATTGGTTTAGAAAAATTTATCTCTTTTGGTAAAAATGTCATACTTTTTGTTGAGAATTGCAACTGTTTGGGTCTAAATTAGCCTTTATTGGCTGAGGATTCGTTTTCTTAGAGTGAAAAGTTAATTTTTGAAATGAAATTTTAACTATTCCAATTGAAGATTCGTCATTTTAGCTAAAAATTTATTTCGTTGATTGAAAGTTTAACTGCTTCATTGATGACTCATTTTGCGCTTGATAATTATTTTTTTAAATTAAGAATGTAACTAATCCATTTTTGTTACAATTTTTTGTTTAAAATTTTATTTACTTGCGTTACAGTTGAACCACTTTAAAAAAAAAATTTGTCGTTAAAATGTTCTCATTTTTTATTAAAAATGCAAATGTTTGGTTGAAAATTAACCACTTTATTGAAGAAACAATTTCTTTTGGGTTGATGTTTTATAATTTTAGTCAAAAATTCATCTAAGAGGTTGAAAATTAAACTATTTTGTTGAAAATTCCTCTTCTTGGTAAAGAAGTAATATTTGCGTTTTTGAAAATTCAACGGTTTTCTAGAAATTTTTTCTTTTTTCGTTTAAAATTTGTCTTTTTTGTCTGCGGATTTATCATTTTAGTGAAAAAACTTATTTCTTGCTGAAAATTGGACTATTTAGTTAAAAATTCCTTGTATTTGTTTAAAATAAATTTTTTACTGAAAATTTAACTTTTTCATTTTTAGTTGAAAATTTATATTTTTTAGTTGTGCATTCAAATTTTTTTTAATTCATAGATTTTGTTGAAAATTTAACTATTTTGTATCAAATTAAATAATTTAATTGAAGATTTCACTACCTGGGTGAAAGTTAAACAGCCTTTATACCAAATTTTTGTGTGTAAAAGGTCTCCCTTTAGATGAAAATGTACCTACACATAATTTGTTGTAAATTTTTTCTTTTTTTAGTTTAAAATTAATGTTTCAACTAAAAGTCTAACTTTTCTATTTTTTGTTAAAAATTTATTTATTTTGTTTTTAGTTGTAAATCAATCTTTTATTATAAAATACTAATCATCTAAGTTAAAATTTCCTCTTTTTTGGTTAAAAATAAAACTCTTTGTTTGAAAATCAACTACATTGTTAAAAATCAATTTTTCCGGTTGAAGATGTAAAATTTCACCTGAAAATTCATCTAATTGTTTAAAAATTAAATTTTTTACTCAAATATTCGTCTCTTTGGTAAAAACATCATTTTTGCGTGTGGAAAATTCAACGGTTTTCCTGAAAATTAATTTTTTTAGCTCAAAATTGTTTTGTTTTTGCAGATTCATCATTTTTGTGGAAAACTTATCCCTGGTTAAAAATTGGACTATTTAGTTAAAAATTCCCTGTTTTTGTTTGAAATTAATTTTTTTACTAAAAATTAAACTTTTTCTGTTTAGTTGTAAATTCAACTTTTTTTTTAAATTTATGTATTTTGTTAAGAATTCAACTGTTGTGTTTGAATTTAATTATATTATTAGGCATTCAACTACTTCCTGAAAAGTTCTACAAGTTTAATGAAAATTAATTTTTTGGTGAAAGGTGCATCCCTTTGGTTAAACATGTACCTATTTTGTTAACAAAATTTTTCGAAATTATTTTTTTAACTTAAAGTGTAACTTTTTATTTTTTTGTTACAATTTGATCTCTTTTGTCAAAAATTCATCTTATTTAATAGAAAATTTATCTGATGGGTTGAAAATTAAATTGTCTTGTTAAATATTTGTCTTTTCGGTAAAAACATAATATTTGAGTGTTGAAAATTAAACGGTTTTCTATAAAATTGGTCTTTTTTGTTAAAAGTTGTCTTTTTTAAGTTCAAAGTTAAGCTACTTTGTTTGAAATTAATTTTTTGAATTGTATCTTCATCATTTTCTTTGCAAATTTATCTCTGTTTAAAAAATAGACTATTTCGTTGAAAATTCGTCTTTCGGGTTGGAAAGTAATATTTGCGGGTTGAAAATTCTAATGCTTTCTAGAAAATTCGTCTTTTTGCTAAAGAAAAAATTTTTTTTGAGTTCAAAGTTAAGTTATTTTGTTGAAATTTTTTTTTTTATTGCATCACTATTTTAGTTGGAAATTTATCCGTGGTTGAAAAATAGACTATTCCTTTAAAAATTCGTCTTTTTGGTAGAAAAGTATTATTTAAGGGTTGAAAATCACACTGTTTTCTAGAAAATACGCCTTTTTTGTTAAAAAATTTTTTTTTCAAAGTTAAGCTATTGTGTTAAAAATTTATCTTTCATTGTATCGTCATCATTTTAGTTGAAAATTCATCTCTGGTTGAAAAAGAGACTGGTTTGTTGCAAATTTGTCTTTTTGGTGAAATATTCTTCAGGGTTGATAATTCGTTTTTTTAGTTGAAAAATAATATTTGCAGATACAAAATTTCACTCTTTTCTAGAAAATTCGTCTTTTTTGTTAAAATTTTTTTTGTTAAAGTCAAACTATTTTGTTCAAAATTCATTTTTTTGTTGCATTATCATTATTTTAGTTAAAAATTCATCTCTGGTTGAAAAATAGTCTGTTTTGTTTTAAAATTCGTCTTTTTCGTGAAATATTCTGCAGGGTTCATAATTCGTGTTTCTGTCAGAAAAGTAATATTTGCAGGTTTGAAATTTCACTGTTTCCTAGAAAATTCGTCTTTTTTGTTAACAAATGTTTTCTTTTTTTGTTCAAGGTTAAACTATTCTGTTGAAATATATTTTTTTTTATTGCATTATCATCATTTTAGTTGAAAATTCACCTCTGGTTGAAAAATAGATTAGTTCGTTAAAAATTCGTCTTTTTGGTGAAAAATTATTCTTCAGAGTTAATAATTCGTCTTTCTGGTAGGGAAGTAATATTCGCGGGTTAAAAATTTCACTGTTTTCTAGGAAATTCGTACTTTTTGTTATAAAATGTTTCGTTTTTTTTTGTTCTAAGTTGAACTATTTTTTTGAAAATTCATTTTTTTATTGCATTATCATCATTTAGTTAAAAATTCATCTTTGGTTGAAAAATCGACTATTTCGTTGAAAATTCGTCTTTTTCGTAAAATATTCTTCAGGGTTCATAATTCGTGTTTCTGTCAGATAAGTAATATTTGCAGGTTTGAAATTTCAGTGTTTTCTAGAACATTTGTCTTTTTTGTTAACAAATGTTTTCTTTTTTGTTCAAGGTTAAACTATTTTGTTGAAAAATATATATTTTTGTTGCATTATCATTATTTTAGTTGACAATTCACCTCTGATTAAAAAAAGACTAGTTCGTAGAAAATTCGTCTTTTTGGTGAAAAATTATTTTTCAGAGTTAATAATTCGTCTTTCTGGTAGAAAAGTAATATTCGCGGGTTAAAAATTTTACTGTTTTCGAGGAAATTTGTATTTTTTGTTATAAAAAGTTTTATTTTTGTATTCACAGTTAAACTATTTTTTTGAAAATTCATTTTTTTTATTGCGTTATCATCATTTTAGTTGAAAATTCATCTTTGGTTGAACAATAGACTATTTCGTTAGAAATTGGTGTTTTTCGTTAAATATTCTTCAGGGTTGATAATTCGTCTTACTGGTAGAAAAGTAATATTTGCAGGTTTCAAAGTTCACTGTTTTCTAGAAAATTCTTCTCTTTTGTTAACAAATGTTTTTTTTCGTTCAAGGTTAAACTATTTTGTTGAAAAATTATTTTTTATGGCATTATCATCATTTTAGTTGAAAATTCACTTCTGGTTGAAAAATAGACTTGTTCGTTAAAAATTCGTCTTTTTGGTGAGAAATTATTCTTCAGAATTGATAATTCGTCTTTCTGGTAGAAAAGTAATATTTGCGGGTTAAAAATTTCACTGTTTTCTAGGAAATTCGTCTTTTTTGTTATAAAATGTTTTGTTTTGTTTTGTTCAAAGTTAAACTATTCTTCTGGGCTGATAATTCGTCTTACTGGTAAAAAAGTAATATTTGCAGGTTTAAAAGTTCACTGTTTTCTAGAAAATTCGTCTGTTTGCTGAAAAATGTTTTTTTCTTGTTCAAAGTTAAACTATTTTGTTGAAAATTCATTTTTCATTGTATTGTCATTATTTTAGTTAAAAATTATTCTCTTCTTGAAAAATAGACTATTTCGTTGAAAGTTCGTCTTTTTTGGTAAAAAATTATTCTTCTCGGATTCAAAATTCGTTTTTTGGGTAGAAAAGTAATATTTGCACGTTTAAAATTCAACTTTTTTCTATAACATTTGTCTCCTGGATTGGAAACTTCTCTTGTTAATTTAAAAGTAAAACAACTTAATCAACAATTCAAGTTATTGGTTGCAGATTTATTATTTTAGTTGAAAATTCATCTCTGATTAAAAATTGGACTATTTTGTTAAATATTCGTTTTTTTGAGTAGAAAATTAGTGCTTTGAGTTAAATATTTGTCCTTTAGTTAACAAATTTATCTTTGTAGGTTAAAACCTTAACAAATTATTTAAAAATTCAAGTATTTTGTTGAAAATCAAATTATTATCTTAAAAATTATTCTTTCTGATCAAAAAATTCATTTGTTTTGTTGAAAATGTATCCTTTTGGATTGAAAATTTATCTTTCATTGTAGAAAAGTAATCTTTTTTGGATAAAATGAATAAAAAACTCTAAAATTTGTTATTTAAATTTGAAATTGTTTTATCACGTTTGTGAAAGATTCTGTGCTAAAAATATAACAAGCTTGAATTTCTCGTCTTTGAAAATTAGCGGTGAAAAAAAATGAAAAGTTGGATAGGAAAAAATCAGGAAAAAGTGAAGCAATTTTGAAAATGTGGTTTTGCGGTCACTCTTGTTGAAAATACCTTTCAAAAACGTTTATTTCCCTCTTATTTTCATTTAAAATTATGTTGGCCCCTCCTGTCTCTCTTTTAGCCGTTTTGCAATTTCAACCTCATTTTTGCGCATCGCTATCGTGTCGTGCAAACAACGATAAAGCGCCCCTTTATCAGAGCCTGCACGCTATCGGTGTTTTATTTTTTCAGGCCATACTCGCATTTTCGCAAGAGGCTGTTGCACCTTAGTAAAAAAATATTGTGACATTACCTCCACCATACCCCTCAGGTCAGCTGTCCCTCTTGAAGGAATTTTATCCTGTTGACTTCCCTTGATGTGAAGGCTTTGAACAAATTATTAAATAATGATTTTTTTTATAAAATAGGAAATTGAAAACAAGAAAAAAAAGTTAAAAATAATTTGACGAGCTCTTTCATAATTTTCATTTGAATATGTACCAAAGTATATTTTGGAATGTTGAATATTTAGATTCGAAAATTTCAGCATTACTGCAATTTTATTATATTGACTTTATTGTTTGAATAACTTAATTGTTGATAAATTTATGAAGAAAAGTTAAATATTTGTATTATTAATATTTTTTTTGTAAGATAAATACTGGAAGGTTATAAGAAAAGGAAAACAATTTTTGCTTTCAGATAATGTTAATCGCAATTCCGATAAGGAAGTTCAATATTAGTAAAAAAAAAATTTTGTGTGAAGAAGTGAAAGAGGATTTTTTTGTCAAGATTGTCAAGTGACGTGACCTAGTTTCATATTTAGGTATAACAGATTTTCATTGTAGCATATTAAAATATTGGGTTTCTGTTACTAAAATTGAATAGCAAAATCTTCAATGTAGAATTATAACCAAAAATTTAAAATTTAATTATTATCACTAAATTAATTAAAATTGCTGATTGTTTAAAATAAATTCGAGGCCTTTTGAAAAGTGTTATATTAACAAAAAGTAATATTTAATTTTTAATTTTGGGGGATCTCTTAGAGTTGAAGGTTAAATTATTTCAAACCCAACAAGACAAATTTTTAACAGGAGCCAATTTTTTGGCTAAAAATTGGAATTTTTTAGACAGCAGTCGATTTTTGACCCCGAAAAGATAAATTTCAAACAATCAAATTAATTTTCGATCAAGCAAAATAAAATTTTAACCAAATATTTTATTTTCAACTAAAAAAATAAGTTTTGAATCAAAAGTGAAATTGTTGAATTTTTAGTAAAAAAAATTTTTCACAAAAGAAAACACATTTTTTAACGAATAGGATTCATTCAAAAGCGTCAAATTTTTAATAGAAATGCCAGACTTTTACCCAAGAATATACATTTTTAACAAAAAAGTTTAATTTTCTATCTAAAAACACAGATTTTCAACAATATGCATACATTTTTTTAAAAAAACATAAATTTTTAACAAAATAGTTGAATTTTTGACTAAAAACAACCAATTTTCAACCAATTAGTTAAATTTTGAAATTAAAAAAAAAATTTACACCACAAATAGAATAATAAAAATTTTAGTTAGAAAAATTAATTTACAATGAAACTGATGAATTTCCCACTCAAATAATGGATTTTTGCTGGAATAGTTGAATTTTTAATTAAGAGGATGAATATTGAACTAAAATGATGAATTTTCAAGTGAAAAAGTGAAATTCTCAACAAAATTGTTTGACTTTTGATTAAGTGGTTTTATTTTTGACCAAAAAGATGAATTTTTAATTAAAATTGTAAATATTCAGCTAGAACTTTCAACTATAAAGGAGAATTTTTAACTAAAAAAGATCAATTTTTAGCTAAATAGTTGAATTTTGAAATAAATAAGATCAATTCTTAACCAAAATGAAATAATTCAATTTTAAGTTTCAAAAATTGATTAAGAACCAAAACAAAATTTGACAAAACAGTTAAATTTTTAACCAAATAGTTAAATTTAGAACTAAATAGAATCAATTTTCCACTAAAAAGTAAATAGTTTAATTTTAATTTAAAAAATTAATTTATGACCCAAAAAAGAATTAAAGAAAATAGTTGAATTTTCAACCAAAGAGTTAAATATCCAGCCAAGAAAGTTTATTTGTTGATATTTCAAGCCCAAAAGATTACTTTTCTACAAAATAGTTGAATTTTCTTGTATTTTGATATGTCTAAAAAGTTTTTAATTTGCCAGGAAATAAATTAAGACACTGATAATGGCAACTATGTGAAGCCTAAATTGAAATTTTACAGGAAGAAATTGAACAGGAAAAATTTTGTCTGACAGCTTTATAAGTATTTAAATTTTACAAATTGAAATTATATATATATATAT
>JAUELO010000274.1:8140301-8156611 GCA_032357855.1 Amphibolips quercusostensackenii | reverse complement strand
ATGTATTCAATAATATTTAAATCAACTCTTTAAATATCCATCTCTGAATGGTAGTCATTCGTGGCGTCGTGGTTCGCGTATTTTAAGCCGTAAAGCGTATGCGCTCAGACGAGTTTAACATGTGAATGTATTTGAAGTTAACACAACAATATTTTTACGCTAAAGGGCTCAAAAAGATAGTAGATTTTCGGCATGAAAATTTGCATGTTATACGGTACTATTTTGCCCTATGAACATCTACGTTAAACATTCATTTTTCTCCGTGCGTCAGTAGATTAATCCACGCGTCTCGAAGACGCAAACAGTTACATCAAATACAGTTATGTTATATTCACAACATAAAAAAATTCTTTTATAAACAAGGTAAATAATTTGGCTGAAAAATTAAAAAAAGATATTAGTAGGTTACGGCAGGTCATGAAAGATTCTTCAATTGGGAAAGCGAAGCGTGTCGAAGACGCGAATGAATATATCATTGACAATACTGCTGTATGTATTCCCAATATTAAAAAAGTTTTCTGTTTATGAAAATAAACAATATATTTTTGTAATTATGTATATATATATACATTTGTGTGTGTGTGTGTGTGTGTGTAGATTTTTGATATTTGGTAATAATTATGTTCTTAACATTTTATACAGTGTATACAGTGCACACATTTGGTACCGGTAAGAGAAAATTATTGATACAGATAACCAAACAATTACCGGTACCATTTTTTTTTACTTTGCAGGACTTAAAATTTTAGGAGAAACTTCGAATTTCATCAAACTATATTTGGAAGTTTTAGATGTTTTGTAAAGATTCTAAAATAATTTAGATCTTATGAAGATCCCAAAAAATAAAAAAAAAATGTAAATATGAAAAATATGATAGTAAATATGGAAGATTTTAAGGGGATTTTTTGAGTTAATAAACATTTTTCAAAAATTTTAGGAAAAAATTAAGTTATTCAAAACATATTTAGAATTTCTAAAAGAATTAAAAAAATAATTCAAAATTAGAAAAGTTTCCTAAAAAGTAGAAAATGTAGATTTTTAAAGATTTAAAAAAAAATTCAGAAGATTTAAAAAAATTTTTAAACCTCTTTAAAAAATTGAAATTATTTAGGATCGTAGGAAAATCGAAATGATTTTTTATTTAAAAAAGAATCTGGGAGATTTTAAAGCAATTTTTTCAGTTTTGAAAGCTCTTTAAACAATTTTTGAAAAAATTCTAATCATTTTAAAAGATGATCAGAAGTTAAAAAAAAAAACTTCAAAAATAATTTGAAATTTGAAACGATTACAAAAATTGTAAAACGAAATTTAGATTTTTTAACATTTCGAACAAAAAATGCAGAATCTTTTCAAGAATTTTGAAAGGTTTCAACCCTGCTGAAAGTAAAAAGATAGAGATTATATTCCTTTGAATCATTTTGAATCTTTACAATAGAAATAGACAGAGAAAATTTATCGCAATCTATCTCTTTGTCAATCTAAATTCGCGTCTATCTTTTTCATTCCTCTCTTCCCTATCTTATCCTATCCTTTATCTATCCACGTGAATCTTTTTCAATCTATAGCAATCTAAGCTCCCGTTATCTTTTTCAACCTTCTTTTCTCTATCTGTTCTTGTCCTTTCTCTATACACGTCAATCTTTTTCTACCTTTTTGTGAATTTAAATTCACGTTTTTCTTTTTTAATCTTTTTTTCCTAATCACATCCTTTCCTGAATCTATTAACGGTAATATTTTTCTATCTCTGTATCAATCTAAGCTCGCGTTATCTTTTTCAATCTCCACTTCTCTATCTCCTCTTATCATTTATCTATTTACGTCAATCTTTTTCGATCTCGCTAGCAATCTAAGCTCCCGTAATCTTTTCCAACCTCCTCTTCTCTATCTTTTATTATCCTTTATCTATCCACGTCAATCTTTTTCTATCTTTTCGTAAGCCTAAATTCACGTCTTTTTTTTACAATCTTCTTTTCTCTATCTCATCCTATCCTGATTCTATCAACGTCAATATCTTTCTATCTCTATCAATCTAAACTCCTGTTATCTTTTTTAATCTCCTCTTCTCTATGTCTTCTTATCCTTTATCTATCCACGTCAATCTTTTTCTTCCTTTTCGTCAATTTGAATTTACGTCTTTCTTTTTCAATCTTTTTTTCTCTATCACATCCTTTCCTGATTCTACTAACGCTAATATTTTTCTATCCATCTATCAATCTAGGCTCCCGTTAAATTTTTCACTCTCCTCTTCTATATCTTTTCTTATCCTTTTTCTACCCATGTCAATCTTTTTCTATATTTTTTTAAATCTGAATTCACGTCTTTCTTTGCCAATCTCCATTCCTCTATCTCATCCTATCCTGATTCTATCAACGACAAGAACTTACTATCCCTCTATCAATCTAAGCTCCCGTTATCTTTCTCAATCTCCACTTCTCTATCTCTTCTTACCCTTTATCTATCTACGTGAAACATTTTCGATCTATAGCAATCTAAGCTCCCGTTATCTTTTTCAACCTTCTTTTCTCCATCTGTTCTCGTCCTTTATCTATCCACGTCAATCTTCTTCTATCTTTTTGTCAATCTAAATTTACGTCTTTCTTTTCCAATCTCTTTTCCTCTATCTCATCCCATCCTAATTCTATCAACGTCAATATCTTTATCAATCTCCTCTTCTCTATCTCTTCTTATCCTTTATCTATCTACGTGAATCTTTTTCGATTTCTAGAAATCTAAGCTCCCGTTATCTTTTTCAATCTTCTTTTCTCTATCTGTTCTCGTCCTTTATCTATCCACTTCAATCTTCTTCTATCTTTTTGTCAATCTAAATTCACGTCTTTCTTTTCCAATCTCTTTTCCTATATCTCATCCTATCCTGATTCTATCAACGGCAAAATTTTTCTATCTCTCTATCAATCTAAGCTCGCGTTATCTGTTTCAATCTCCACTTCTCTATCTCCTTTTATCTTTCATCTATTTACGTCAATCTTTTTCGATCTCGCTAGCAATCTAAGCTCCCATTATCTTTTCCAATCTCCTCTTCTCTATCTTTTATTATCCTTTATCTATCCACCTCAATCTTTTTCTATCTTTTCGTGAACCTAAATTCACGTCTTTTTTACAATCTTCTTTTCTCTATCTCATCCTATCCTGATTCTATCAATCTATCAATCCTTTCTATCTTTTCGTCAATATAAATTCACGTCTTTCTTTTTCAATCTTTTTTTTTTCTCTATCTCATCCTTTCCTGATTCTATCAAAGGCAATATTTTTCTATCTCTCTATCAATCTAAACTCTTATCTTTTTCAATCTCCTCTTCTCTATATTTTCTTATCCTCTATTAATTCACGTCTACCTTTTTCGATCTGTCTATCAATCTGAACTCCCATTTTTTTTTAATATCCTTTTCTCTATCTCATCCTATCCTGTCCTGCTGGAAGTATAAAGATAGAGATCCTATATTTTTTAATTATTTTGCATCTTTATGATAGAAAGAGATAAAGAAAAGGAGATTGGAAAAGAAAGATGTTAGTTTAGATTAAAAAAGATAGAAAAAGATTAATGTGAACAGATGAAGGACAAGAGATGCAGAAAAGGAGATTGAGAAAGATAACGGGAGTTTAGATTGATAGAGAGATAAATATATAAGCACGTTGATATAATCAGAACACGATGAGATAGAGAGAAGGAGATTGGAAAAGAAAAACGTAAATTTAGATTGAGATAAAGATAGAAAAAGATGGACGTGTATAGATAAAGGATAAGATTAGACAGGAAAGATAGGATTAAAAAAAATAGACGCGAATTCAGATTGACAAAAATATAGAATAGGATACATTTTCTCTATCTCTTTTTACTTCCAGCAGTGAGACGCGAGGTGGCTGACGGTAAAAGTAACCAACAAGTGAAATTAGTCTTCGGGCCTATAAGTAGAGGCCCGGTAAACCGTTTTCCAAGTTCGACACAGTTGTCGACTGTAAGGTATGGAAATAAATTTTTGGTGTGTAGGTATGTAAGCATGCAAGTGATGTTGTCTTTTTGGTACGTGGTCAACGTCTAATTAATTTTTTAATGAATTTTAAACATTTATATGGATTCCTCAATTTTGAGGGATAGAAAATGATAAAAGGGCTTAATCGCGAAAAATAAAAAAGAGATAGACAAAAGATTCAAATTTATATTAAAGTGATAGAATAAAATAAAGAAAAAGATAAGAGTCCTCGGTTTCGAAAGATAGAGAAAGAGATTGAAATTCGTAATAGATATATAAACTAAGGGATAAAAAAAAGATAAGAGTCCTCGGCCGCGAAGAATAGAGAAAGAGATTAAAAAAGATTGAAATTCTTAATAGATATATAGACTAAGGGATCGAAAAAGATAAGAGTCCTTCGTCATGAAAGATAGTGAAAAAGATAAAAAATGATTGAGATTGGGGATAAGAAAATATAGCGTTTCAGGGATGTAATATGACCCATTAATAAAGATAGAATAGTTATATTGTTTCCTATCTCCTAATTTTGATCTTTTTCAATCTATTTACTTCCAGCAGGGAAGAGAGTTAAAATTTTTGTAAATCCCTAGGAAAATTTAAAATGATTTTTTGTTTTGAAAAATTAATTTTATGAGAATATTTAAAAACATTTCAAAACATTTTAAAGGAGTTTTTCAATTTGCAGAAAAATGTTGTTAAAATAAAAATAAAATTTATGACTACTTTTTCACCGACAGGAAAAAATTTTGGGGGGTGGCGTTCGCAAAATTTAAAAATTAAAATTTTAATTAGCCACTCTAGTACGCGTTTTAATTGAGAAAAAATCCCATGATTTATTGGGTTCATACAAAATTTTCAAGATCGTTGACACTAAAAATCCAAACTCTTAAAGCTGAAAATTTTCTTTAACGTTCCTTTCGATATATTACTCTTTATTTATAGCATTTAAACAGTTTATTTTATTCGGGTTTCGTCTCGACTTATTCCCTGCATCTGCCTGTAAATTATTTTAATCTTAAGCCGTTTCAAATAAACATTTAAAATTTTTCTGTCGCAAATTTTATTATTCCGAAATTTTCAACCTGTTAAAGGTAAATCTCTAGACATTAATGGGCCCCTTTTTATACCTAGGTTCTCAAACAACGAGCTTATATAAACAAGCAATTGTCACGAGAGTAGACCAGATGGTAAAAAGTAACTCTTCGAAATTTCACGAAGGATACAGCTCAGCCATTGGCCCCAGGCAAAAGGACCGAAGACCCAAGCCCAGAATCTTTGAAAACAGTGCAAATCCCCTTTCTCCCACCACTCCACTCTTCTTAACTACAGAATATCCCTTACGATGAGTGAAGACGTTTTCTGGTGGACAGCCTCCTAGGGTGTCATTTCAGGGATGGACGAATTAGAAGCTTCCGTTCTTACAAATCCGAATCAGTTGAGTCAAGAGTTACTGCTGTTAAGTAACAGTTCTTCTTCACGATTCGATTCTCTTCCTCTAGATCAGGCTTTAACTAATTTCAGGATTTGGGTTTACAGTTTCACCCAATGTCAAGCTTGATAGAATTTGGGCCTATGTCGGTGAACCGGTACCGTCCGTTTTCGGTTAAGTCCTCTGCGGCGGAATAATAAAGAATAACTGTCTTTTGTATCTCTAGCCCGGATCATCAAACCCGGTAACCTTAAGGTTTTAGTTTAAAGTGTACAGAGAAAATCCTGAAGCACTAAGTGCTTTTTTATACACGACTGGTTCGTTTATAGAAAAAATCATACACTACTGGTTAGTGTATGGACACGAGCCAGTCGTCTATCGAGATTAAACAGTCGTTTATGCTACACTGGTGTCAATAGAGCAGAGACTAGTGCGAGCTACACTACTCATTGCTTCATGATACACGACTGAGTAGTGTATAACTCGCGGTACGCATTTCTGATCATTAAGGACCAAAGCCGAATAAGAACGATCGCAGCAACAGCGTTGCTTTTTTTCATAAGATAACTTTTTCTCGAAGATAAGGGGTCGCATCGAAGGATAGAAAAAAATAATTTTTCATGAGCGAAATCAGTGTTATGAACAATATTCAGAATAAAATAACTTACCTTGAACATTTCAACGTTGTCTTTACTCGTCTGGCACATGAATGTTCATTAAAGTTTACAAAATCACAACGCGCGATTCCGATATTCTGATTTCTTTTTCTATTTTCGATCGGCTGACAGATGTTGCTGCGTTTGTTCTTATTTGGCTTTGGTCGTTAATGATTGTCAATACGTTCCGCGAGTTATACACTACTCAGTCGTGTAACATGTAGTAATGAGTAGTGTACCTCGCATTACTCACTGCTCTATGGGCATTAGTGTAGCATAAACGACTAGTTGCTTTCGATGAACGATGAAATCGTGTATCTACACTAACTAGTAGTGTATGGATTTTTTTTCTTTAAGCGAATCAGTCTTGTATAGGAAAGTACTTATTGCTTCAGGATTTTCTCCCTGTACTAAGGGGCAATCTCATAAATTAATTTTTTTTTAATTTATCATGCTCACAGACAAACATACATGCATGCAGATAGACACATTCTTAAAAACCTTTTTTTTTTTTGAGTTTAGGGGGTCTCAAAACGTGAACATTTTACAAAAACTGGGAGGGGTGTCAAATTTTATACAAATATAATACCATCTCGGATAAGATGTTAACATTTTCCAATACATTTATTGATCACCGTAATATTAACCCGAGAACTGGACTATTTGCTAACAAAAATGGTAAAATCTGACATTTCTAAAACCTAAAATGCGAAATCATTAAAAAGAAAAAGCCCTTTTGTCTGAAAGTAACGTAAAAATGAGTCGCTGCAGTCATGATGGATCTCCTTTTTTGCAAAAAGCAATGTTTAGTCTCTATTTCGTCTGAAAAGAGAGAAGTCATCATCAAGCGAGGCACATTTTCTGTCAAGTCCATGACTTGTCTATTTTTCCTCCTTTTTTAAGAGGAATCGGCTGCGAGATTGTTGTGCATCTATTTTCATTCGGCGAGAGGATCTTGTGTAAAGTCCACAAGAGGGATTCGAGAGCCCGGACCCGTAATTGAAACGTCCCGTACACTGCCTATAAGGCAGAAGGAAGGCCGTTGCAGTTCATCAGTCATTCTAGGGAAATGCGGCAGTCATCGCGAACGCATTTGCAACCCCAAGAGCACGAAATGACGTCCATAGGAAGAGAAAGAGAAACAGAGAAAAAATAGAGAGAAAGGAAGAGGGGGAGGGAGAGAATTGAAAAAAGGGAAGAAAAGCGAGAGAGAGGGAGGATGTATATTCACATGGGGTGTAGCTCGTGGGGTAGGTCGTGATTGCTCAGCGATACAAAGGGTGGACAGACCCCCTAGGCTCCCTTCCCCATTATGGATCAGAACCTTCTCAAGAGAGATGGAGAAACTGAGAGAGACAGGTAGGCTGCGAAAAATGAATAAAAGAAAGATAGGGGGAGGTGAATAAAAAAAGTAAATTGAACTATAGTCGCAGAAGACATTCCGCTCTGGGCTCCTCCTGCCACCGTAATTCTAGGCTTTCTTTCATCTTCCTTTGTTCTCGCGGAAATCGCCCTTTGCGCCCAAGTAGGCGAGTCCAAATTTCCGATTTTATGGAAAAGTGACATCTGCTTTTTTATCTTGAAAGAATTTATTATCTGCGGAGGCGTCCACATTTTATGTGACGCCATTTTTAGGATTTTTGACTTACACCTCCCCCTTGTAACAATTTCTGACATTTTCGGGTGATGAATTTTAGGAAAGTTGGTGAATTTTGGGAAAGATCATCTTTTTAATTCTTTTCAAGAATTCTTTTTTTCATTCTTTTCAAGAATTCTATTTTTGATTTTCAATAATTCTTTTAAATTATCTTGAACTATATTGAATTGTCTTTAACTATGTTAAATACTTTTGAATTCGCTTGAATTATTTTCAGTTCTCTTGAATTCTTTAAATTATCTTGAATCATTTTGAATCCTTTTGAATCCTATAGAATTATTTTGAATTATTTACGATTCTCTTAAATTTTTTGAAATTCGTTTTAATTCTTCTCAATTCTCATAAACTCTTTTTTTTCTTATTATCTTGAATTATATCTAATTCTCTTTAAGTAAGTTAAGTACTTTTGAAATCACTCGAATTATTTTCAGTTCTCTTGAATTCTTTTGATCATCATGAATTATTTTAAATCCTTTAAAATTTTTTAAAATTATTTTGAATTATTTACGATTTTTTGAATTTCTTTAAATTCTTTTGAATTCTTTTAATTGTTTTCATTATCTTGAATTACATTTATTTTTTTTTAATTATGTTAAGTACTTTCGAATCCGCTTGAATTATTTTTAATTTAATTCTTTTAAATTTGAAAAATTTTTCCCGTTGTGAACATTGGTGACATTTTCGGATAAAATATTTTAGGAAAGCTTGTGAATTTTGCGAAAGATGAGCTTTTTGCCTTTTTTTTTAATTCTATTTTTAATATTTCAAGAATTCTTTTGAATTATCTTTAATTATATTCAATTTTCTTAAACTGTGTTGAATACTTTTGAATTTGCTGGAATTATTTTCAGTTATCTTGAATTCTTTTAATTAACTTGAATCATTTTGAATCCTTTTAAATCCTCTAGAATTATTTTGAATTATTTACGATTCTCTTAAATTTCTTGAAATTCGGTTTAATTCTTCTCAATTCTCATAAATTCTTTTAAATTCCTTTACTTTTTTCTTATTATCTTAAATTATGCCTAATTCTCTTTGAGTAAGTTAAGTACTTTTGAAATCACTCCAATTATTTTCAGTTCTCTTGAATTCTTTTGAATATCTTGAATTATTTTGAATCCTTTTTAATTCTTAAAAATTATTTTGAATTATTTACGATTTTGTTGAATTTCTTTCAATTCTTTTGGATTTTTTTAATTGTTTTCATTATCTTGAATTACATTTATTTTTCTTAAATTATGTTAAGTACTTTCGAATTTGCTTGAATTATTTTTGAATCAATTCTTTTACATTTTTAAAATTTTCCCCCTTGTGAACATTGGTGACATTTTTGCATGAAATATTTTAGGAAAGCTTGTGAATTTCGCGAGGGATGAGCTTTTTGCCTTTTTTCAATAATTCTTTTTTAATTCTTTCCAAGAATTCTTTTAAATTATCTTTAATTATATTCAATTCTCTTAAACTATGTTAAATACTTTTGAATTTGCTGGAATTATTTTCAGTTATCTTGAATTCTTTCAATTATGTTGAATCATTTTTAATCCTTTTGAATCCTTTGGAATTATTTTGAATTATGTACGATTCTCTTAAATTTCTTGAAATTCGTTTTAATTCTTTTCAATTCTCATAAATTCTTTTGAATTTTTTTACTTTTTTCTTATTATCTTGAATCATATCTAATTCTCTTTGAGTGAGTTAAGTACTTTTAAAATCACTCAAATTATTTTCAGTTCTCTTGAATTCTTTTAAATATCTTAAATTATTATAAATCCTTTTAAATTTTTAAAAAATATTTTGAATTACTTACGATTTTGTCGAATTTCTTTGAATTCGTTTGGATTCTTTTAATTGTTTTTATTATCTTGAATTACATTTATTTTTCTTATATTATGTTAAGTACTTTGGAATTTGCTTGAATTATTTTTAATTCAATTCTTTTAAATTTTAAAAATTTTTTTCCTTGTGAACATTGGTGACATTTTCGGATGAAATATTTTAGGAAAGCTTGTGAATTTTGCGAAAGATGAGCTTTTTCCCTTTTTTCAAAAATTCTTTTTTTAATTCTTTCCAAGAATTCTTTTGAATTATCTTAAATTATATTCAATTCTCTTAAACTTTGTTGAATACTTTTGAATTTGCTTAAATTTTTTCAGATATCTGAAATTCTTCTAATTATCTTGAATCATTTTGAATCCTTTAAAATTTTTTCCAATTATTTTTAATTACTTACGATTTTTCTAAATTTCTTTAAATTCTTTTAATTTCTTTGATTAGTTTGTGATATATATAATTCTCTTAAATTAACTACTATTGAATTCACATGAATTATTTTCGATTAAATTCTCTCACATTTTTTTCAGATACTTCCTTTGTTACAATTTGTGACATTTTTGGATGATAAACTTCAGGAAAGCTTATGAATTTGGCGAAAGGTGAGCTTTTTTCCTTTTTTCAAGAATTCTTTTTTGATGTTTTTAAAAATTCTTCAAAATCATCTTGAATTATATTGAATTCTCTTAGACTATTTTGGGGACATTTGAATTCACTCGAATTATTTTCATTTTTCTTGAATTTTTTAAATTATTTTTCAAATTCTCTCGAGTTAATATTTACGATTTCAATCTTATGAAGTCTTTTACTTTTTCCATTATCTTGAATTATATTGAATTCTCTGAAACTGTGTTCAATACTTTTGAATACGCTGAAATTATTCCCAGTTCTATTGAACTCTTATAATTATCTTGAATTTTCTTCAATCCTTTTGAATTCTTTCAAATTATTTTGAATTATTTATGATTCTTTAAAAAAATTTTAAATTCTTTTTGATTCTTTTTAATTCTTATAAGTTCTTTTAAATCCTTTTACTATTTTTATTATCTTGAATTATGTCTAATTCTATCAAATTAGGTGAAGTACTTTTGAATTCGCTTTAATTATTTTCAATTCAATTCTTTTACATTTTTTAAATTCTTTCCTTTGTGAAAATTTGTGACATTTTTGAATGATAAATTTCAGGAAAGGTTGTAAATTCTGCAAAGAAAAAGATCTTTCCCTTTTTTCAAGAATTCTTTTTCTAAAAATTTAAAAAAATTCTTTGAAATTATCTTGAAATATATTGAATTCTCTTAAACTATGTGGAATAGTCTTATATTCGCTTGAATCATTTTCAGTTCTCTGGAATTCTTTCAATTATCTTTTGAATTCTTTCGAATTCTTTTGAATTATTTACAATTCTCTTGAATTTTTTAAAATTCTAATCAATTCTTATGAATTTTTTTAAATTCTCAAAATTGTTTCCTTATTATCTTGAATTATATTAAATTCTCTCAAGCTATGTTAAATACTTTTGAATACGCTTGAATTATTTTGAGTTCTCTTGAATTATTTAAATTATCGTAAATAATTTTGTATCCTTTTAAATTCTTTTGAATTTTTTCTTTCTTCTTATTTTTTTTTTCTTTTGATTTTTTTCATTATCTAGATCTAGAATTATATCTAATTCTCTTAAATTAAGTACTTTTGAATTTGCTTGACATATGTTTAATTTAATTCTTTTACATTTTTTTCATTGTTTCCCTTGTGACAATTTGTAAAATTTTTGGATTATGAATATTCATCAAGCTTGTGAATTTTGCGAAAAAAAAAGCTTTTTAAATATCAATATTTTTTGTTGAAAATTCAATTACTTGATTGTAAATTCATGTATTTTGTTATTAATTCGTTTTTTGTGTGGAAAATTAGTTTTCTTAGTGAAAATATCAACTTTTTGATTAAAAATTTAAATATTCGGGTAAATGTTGAACAATTCTATTATTTTGAATTTTCTTAGATTCTTTTAAATTATCTTAAATTATATGAAATTCTTTTAGTTTATATTACATAAATTTAAATTCGCTTGAATTATTTTTAATTTAAGTCTTTTAAATTTTCTAATTTTTCTTAACTCTTTTGAATTTTTTTGAATTATCTTGAATTATATTGAAATCTTTTGAATTATGTTGAATTTTTTAATTTTCCTTTTAAGACTTTTGAAGACTTATGAAATCTTTTGAGTTATCGGGAATTATATATAATTCTCCTTAATTATGTAAATACTTTTAAATTCCCTAAATTTTTTTTCGATTTTATTCAATTCGTTAAATTATGTGGAATCTTTTTAAATAATTGAAAAAATTTTTAATTTATTTTTGATTTTCTTGAATATTTTAAAATTATTTTTAATTATCTTAAAATCTTTTGAATTTTCAAAATTATTTTGAATTATTTTAAATTATATTTAATTCCCTCAAATTATGTTGATTACTTTTGAATCCGCCTAAATTATTTTTAATTTAATTCTTCTATTTAAAATTTTTTTTAATTCTTTTATATTCATTTAAATTATCTGGAACTATCTCGAATTGTAATAAATTCTCTTAAATTATGGTAAATACTTTGGGATTCGCTTGAATTTTCTTCAATTCTTTTAAATTTTATTAAACTCATTTAGAATCTTTTGAATTCTTTAGAATTATATTAAATTATAATAAAATATTTTGAATGATTATGAATATTTTTAAATTTGCTTGAATTATTTTTAATTTTCTTGAATTTTCTTAAATTTTTTTGTATTGTCTTGAATTATATTGAATTCTGTTGAATCATGTTAAATAATTTTTTATTTGCTTGCATTATCTTTAATCCAATTCTTTTGTGTTTATTGTATTTTTGATTATCTTTAATTATACTGAATTCTGTTTAATTATGTTGAAGTCTTTAAAGATTTTTAAAGTCTTATGAATTTTTTCGAGGTATCCAGAATTATTTTCGATCATGTTAAATTATGTTAAACACTTTTATATTCGCTTGAATTTTTTTAATTTTATTAGATTCGTTTGATTATCTGGAATCCTTTTGTATCCTTTTAAATTCTTGTGAAATATTTTTAATTTTTTTAAATCTGTTGATTCTGTTGATTCTCTATATTGAATATTTTTTTAATAATTTTCAAATATTTTCAATTATTTTCAATTATTTTGAATCTTGTTAAACGAGGTTAAATACTTTTAAATCCGCTCAAATTATTTTCAGTTCTCTTGAATTCTTTTAATTATCTTGGAAATTCCTTTGAATTATTTTGAATTATTTACGATTATCTTAAATCTCTTTTAATTTTTTTTAATTTTTTTGGTTTATTTTTAATTCTTATGTTTTCCAGAAACGTAATATTTTTCTCTTCTTTTCGCATAAATGTAAATTAAAATAATCTTTTTTGATTAGAAATTTTTATATTTGGTTGAAAAGTTAATTTTTTTTTTTTTTGAAATGCAACTATTTTGTTAAAAAGTCATGTTTTTTGGTAAAAAAAAATTAAGTAACTTTTTTAAATTTGATCTTTTTGGTTGATAACAAAACGTTTAGTTCAATATTAAACTTTTTTGTTCCAAATACATGTTCTCAATGTTCATTATTTTGGTTGAAAATTCAGTTACTTAATAGGAAATTCATGTATTTTGTTAGTAATTAATTTTTTTGTGGGAAACTAGTCTTAATGGTAAAAAAATCAACTTTTTAGTTGCAAGGTCAAATATTGGTTTAAATGTTGAATAATTCAATTCTCTTGAATTTTTTTGAATTATTTTAAATACTCTCGAATTCTCTCTAATCATTTTTTACTCAATTCTTTTGACTCACTTATATTCTTTTAATTTATTAAAATTCTTATAAATCATCTTTTATTGTATTGAATACTTTTGAATTAGGTTAAACTCCTTTGAATTTTTTCAAGACCCTTAAAGTCTTGTGAATTCTTTTGAGTTGTGCAGAATTACATTTAAATCTCTTAAATTATGTTGAATACTTCAAAATTTGATGAAATTATTTTCAATTTTATTAAATTAGTTTGATTATCTTGAATCCTTATGTATCCTTTTTAATTTTTGTGAATTATTTTTGATTTTCTTGATCCTTTTGATTTTCTATATTAGATATTTTTTTAATTATTTCAAATTATTTTGAATTATTTTGAATTTAAATTAATTCCTTTAAAGTATCTTGATTACCATTGAATTCGCTCAAATTATTTTCAGTTCAATTTATTTCAATTCAAAGAAAATTTGAATTCCTTCAAATCCTTTTGAATTATCTTGAACTATCATGAATTGATTCAAATTGTCTTAAATTATGTTAAATGCTTTTGGATCCCCTGGAATCATTTTCAATTCTCCTAAATTTTCTTGAACTCTTTCAAAATTTTTTGAATTCCTCAGAATTATACTGAATTATATTAAAATATCCTAAATAATTTTAAATACTTTTAGATTTGCTTAAATTATTTTTAATTTTCTAGAATTTTCTTGAATTGTTTTGAGTTATCTTAGATTTTATTTAATTCTTTTGAATAATGTTAAATACTCTTGAATTCGCTAAAATTAGTTTTAATACGATTCTTTTGATTTCTTAATTCTTTTCAACTTTTAAAAATTACTTCAAATTATATTAAATTATATTAAATAATTTGAGTTTTCTGGAATTATATTGATTTATTTTAAATTATGTTGAATACTTTCAGATTTACTTCAACAATTCCTAATTTTATTGAATTTTTTTAATCATCTAGAATTCTTTTGTATCCTTTTCAATTCTTGTCAATTATTTTTGATTCTATTAAATATTTTTAGATTTTTTCAATTTTCTTTAAATTTTTTAGAATTTTTACAAATTTTTCAATTCATTTTAATTATTTGAAATTATAATTAAGTTCTTCAAATTGTGCTGATTACTGTTTAATTTGCTTGAATTAATTTCAATTCAATTCTATTGATTTTTTATTTTGTTTTTCATATTCTTTCGAATTCTCTAAAATTATCTTAAACTATTTCTAATTTTATTGAATCCTCTTAAATTATCTTAAATACTTTTAAATTCGCTTGAATTATTTTTAAGTTTCACACATTTTCCTAAACTCTTTAAAAATCTTTTGAATTTTTTTTTTTTAATTATATTGAATTTTATTGAAATATTTCAAATAATGTTAAATACTTTTCAGTTCGCTAAAATTATTTTAATTTCCTTAAATTATTTTTGATTTTTTAAATTAAAAAAATTTTTTTTGAATTATCGTAAATTGCATTGAATTTTTTTGAATTATTTTAAACACTTTTGTACTCGCTTGAACTATTTTCAATACAATTCTTTTGATTTTTCCAATTCTTTTTGATTCTTTGAAATTTTTTTAAATTATCATGAATTATATTGAATTCTTTTGAATTCTTCAAACACTTTTAAAGTTTTATGAATTTTTTTGAGTTACGTAGAATTATATTTAATTTTCCTTAATCATTTTAAATACTATTAGATTCATTTAAACTATTTTCAATTCTATTGAATTCGATCAATTATCTTGAATTATTTTATATCCTTTTAACTTTTTTTGAAGTATTTTTGATTTTCTTGAATATTCTTGTATTCTTTGAATTTCTCTTAAATTCTTTTATATTATTTAAATTATTTTTAATTATTTTAAATTACATTCAATTATCTTAAATTATGTTGATTACTTTTGCATTTGCTTAAATTATTTTTAATTTAGATTTTTTGATTTTTTTTAAATTCTTTTAAGCCCTTTTAAATCTATTTGAACTATCTCGAACTATCTTAAATTATATTGAATTCTCTACAATTATGTAAACTACTTTTAAATTCACTCTTGAATTTCCTAGAATTTTTTTAAAGTCTTCTGAATTCTCGGAATAACATTAAATTATAATGAATTATCTTAAATAATGTTAAATACTTTTAAATTCGCTTAAATTATTTTCAGCTCTCTTAAATTTTCTTACACTCTTTCAAAGTTTTTCAATTCTTATGAATTACCATGAATTATTTTTAATTATTTTGAATTACGTTTAATTATTTTCAATTCTTTTAGAGACTTTTAAAATCTTTTTAATTCTTTAAAATTATCAAGAATTATATTGAATTCTGTTAAATTATGTTTAATACTTTTGAATTCGATTGAATTATTTTCATTTCTCTTTAATTTTTTTAATTATCTTAAATCCTTTTGAATCCTTTGAGATCATTTTGAATTATTTTAAATTACTTTCGATTATTTTGAGTTTTCTTGTACTTTTTTTAATTATCTTAAGTTCTTGAAAAAAAATATTTAATTATCTTGAATTATATTTGATTCTCTCAAATTATATTAAGTATTTTTCAATTCGATTAAATTATTTTAAATTTAATTTTTTTTTTATATACTTCTTTGAATTCTTTAGAATTATCTTCAATTGTATTGAATTTACTTAAATTATGTAAAATACTCTTGAATTAGCTTAAATTATTTTTAATTATCTTGAACTTTTTTTAAATCCTTCAAATTCTTGTGAATCATTTGAAAGTATTTTTAATTCTCTTGAATAAATATAATAATAATAATAATAATATAATATACATACATCAAAATTTTCCCTGCCTAACCCCTTGTAAATAAGATTTAGAACCCAAAAGAAGAAAAGAGTATCCAAGATATTTTCACCATCACTCAGAGTTATAAATGAAATAAAGGATGTACTTTCAAGTGCATCCTTATCCAATTG
>JAUELO010000274.1:8100338-8113790 GCA_032357855.1 Amphibolips quercusostensackenii | reverse complement strand
TCGGCCTTTTGGTTTCGAAATTCATCTTTGTTAGTAAAAATTTCATCTTTTTTGATTAAAAAGTCAAATGTTTGGTAAAAAATCGATCTGTTTTCGATCGAGAATTCAAATTTTTTGTTGCAAATTCGTCTTTTGGTTTGAAATTAAAATGTTTTTCGATTAAAATATAAACTAGTACACATATCGTTAAAAATTCGTCTTTTTGGTCGGATTCAACTGTTATTTATTGGAAATTAAAATATTTTTTTGGTTAAAAAGTCAACATCATTTTAGTTGAAAATTTATCTTCCAAATTTAAATTTTAATTATTAGAAAAAATACATATTTATAGGTTGAAAATTTCACTATTTGATTGCCAATAAATATTTATAGGTTGACAATTCAACTATTTAGTTAATAATTCTACTATTTCGTGGACAATTTAAATATTTTGTTTAAATTTTTGCTATTTTAAATGCAACTGTTTGGTTGCTAATTAGTTTGTTGTTATTGTAAATTCTTATATTCTGTTAAAAATTTATCTTCTTCAGTTGAGAATGAAACTATTTGGTTGAAGATATCTTTGCATGCTTAAAATTTAACTATTTGGTTAAAAAAGCAACTATTTGTTGCAAATAAAATTCAACTATTTCATTAAAAAGTTATTTTTCTTGATCCAAAATTCAACTGATTTTAGGAAAATTTGTCTTTCTTGGTAGAAAAGATCTTGACTGAAACTGTCTTCTAAAATATTCCATGGGAAATTATACTATTTAGTTAAAAATATAGCTCTTTCGTTCGAAATCCTATACTTTTAGTAAAAAATTAATATTATAATCAAGTAATTAAATAATTTGTTACATGTTGAAGACTTTATTTCCCTATCATTTCCCAATTTTCTTAAAAAATCACTATATTTCCCCTGTTTTGATAGCATTTTAGACTCTAAAGTATGTTTTTTTTTTCTATAAAAAAATCGTTTTAAATTCATGATTCGTTTTGAAAGAAGTGATGTCGCAAATGAAAGAAGCTTTATATCATTTCGCGACGAGGTATCGTTACCTTTCTAATATGCAATAACCCACCTACAAACCTGCATCGATTACGAAACTATTCCTCTGCGGGGCCTTCAAGCCGGCTTGGCGGAAGTCCCTGATCGTATCGTAAATTCAAATAGATACATTGGTGTCCACTTCTATGGGTATCCTATCAAGTTTGCACCTGCTCCTTTTTGCGCCCAACGCTAATCACGCGAACCAGCCTAATCACCTTCTCGACGATTCGTCTAACGGATCGAGTATAAGTTGCCTTCACGGTGACTCGACGTATTATTAAGCGAAGATGGATCGATGAACAGTGCATATAATGATGGCTATGAAATAATGACTAATTTTAACGAGTAGAATATGTTATATGCATATTCAAGCCACTCAACTTGAAATTCGAAACTTTTTTTTTCTTTACCCTTGTAAGAAAGGTATCTTATGTTTCTTATGCATCTTATGTTTCTGCGTCTTACCGAAAATTTTATTTTCAGGAAATTAGAGAATCCATTGAAAATTCAATCAATATGTTCTGCCAAAATGAACAAATTTTTAATATAAGGTAAAGGTACCTATCGTGAAACATGTCCTAATTATAACACAGTTTGACAAATAGGGTAACAGATTAGCAGATGTCAACTGTTTGTCCCACCCTATCTGGAAAACACAAAAAAAAACAAAGAGTGAATTACGCGCTACTTTTCACACAGTAATACAAGATGATGTATTTCAAATGTAGCTGAATTTCATTTTTGCATTAAATGAAGTAAGTCACTCAATTTCTACCAAAAACAGAACTAAAGTGCAGTATCTCCTATCTGATATACGAGTAATATAATGATTAACTGACAGGTATGTTAGGATGAGGATGATTTATATTCATGCGCTCTGAAATTCAACTTGTGCTAGCAGAAAGGCATGTGCAAAACGCGATGCGCAAGCAGATGAATTATGTCGATTTCAGAAAAGGCGCCAAGAGAGCAGCTGAGAGAAGCTAATACAGCGTTGAGCACTTTGAACAGATAAACTGATTGTTTTGTGTTTCTAAAAGCTTTTTGTGGATTACTGAAAGAAGACGGTAAGTGCTTAACTTATATTTTATCTTATTTGCAATAATATTCTCACAAAAAATTAGTGTGAGTATCATTGATTCTTACATTTTATATATATTTTTCTTCAATATTGGAGTTATGCAGCCAGTTTAAAGATCAATTTTATTAGTGCTCTAGTAACTTATTAAGATTTATTTAGAAAATATCTATGTTTTCTTTAGTTTTAAATTATTAAACGCAAACAATTTGATTATTTCGTGTCGTATTTTATAGGGGGAAATAATAAATTTGATATTATAAAAATAAAAAAAATTTAACAACTTCTAATAATGTAAATATAGCTAGCGTATTTCTTGACGAACTATTTATGAAAATAAGGTTCAGACTTATAAATAAATGTTTGTTTTGAGAATGTCAACTTAACCTATAAAACAAGAGCTCAATCCAACCGAACTCGAATATTAAGAAAAACGAAGTGTCTCGTCCCGAAATTCGGGATGTGAAGTCGAATATTTTTCACAGGTTTGTCTATTCGTCCCGAATTTCCGGAAGTACTAGTCATTCCCTTTTCTAAATGCTACATTTTTTTCGGGACAACTAGACACAGCACAAGGAAAAATAGAAAAAAGATTGGTTAAGAATTTACTTCGTTATTTGCTTTCCGAAATAAGGGGCGAAAAAATTTTAAAATTATTTATATTTTCCTTATAAGCAGTTATTTAAAAGTTTCACTTTAGTAGTTATAATTTGTCAACGTATTTTATAGGTTGAGTAAGTATCCGCAAAACCTGTATTTATTCATAACTCTATAACTTAATTTCATGAATAGTTTGCCAAAAATGATGCTAACTATATTTACATTTTTAGACGTTTTTCCGCAATTTAAAATGGATTATTCGGACCATAGCGTATTGTTCTCAGAAAAAAGCCCTCCAATATTTATAAACCGTTTTTAGTCTTAATACAAATATAAAACAATATTACAGTCTATGATTGCAAGTTTAAATTGTAAAGTTTATTCGCTCAAAAATAAGTTGAGTAGCAATTAATTTGAAATCTTCAAATTAGAACATTATAAAATTTAAAATAATTTAAGTTTTAATACCTAGTTCTTGCATGGTTTTATTTTTAACGCAATTTTTTCCCCTAGATTAACTTGGAAAAAACCTTCAAGGATTGAAAGGCTAATTTAAAAATATTTAGTTACTAATGCTTTTTCGAAAATGTTGAATTATTTTTCCATTTTTAATTTTCAAGATTTGAAAGATGATCTAAAAGTTCCAAATTTAGAAATGGTTGACTTTAAATTTATAAAATAAAATAATTTTTCAACCAAAAAGATTGATGTTTTACGAAAAAAAGACAAATTTTCAACGAAATAGATGGATTTTCTACTAAATTCTACATTGCAAAAATTTTATACTTAAAATGATAAATTTTTAACAAGAAATTGAATATTTGAATGTTTACTTCCAAAAATTCATTTCCAGCTTACTAGTTAGATTTTCAACCAAAGAAATAAATGTACCAATTCAATGATGAAGCTTTTATCAAGAAATGAATTTTTAACTAAGTACTTACAATTTCTATCAAGTAGTAGAATTGGCAACTAAAGAAGATTATTATTGAAACAAAAAAATTAAAAGTTCAATTTTCAGTTTAAAAAATTAATTTTCAACAAAAAAAGTTTTCAACCAAAGAGATGAATTTTCAACTAAAATAATGAATCGTCAACCAAAACAAAACAAATTGGAATTGTAACCTCTGAAACTAACATCAGAAGTCCAAAATATTAAAGGCTTCTTCTTTATTTCAAAAAAATAATTTACAAATTATTAATTTCATTTTGTTATGCAATTTATAAGACTTATGATTGATTCCAAAGAATTTGATATTAATTGAATACGATTTCGTTTTAAACTTATTTCTTTCTAAACTTTAACTAATGAAACGAATCAACTTAAAGAACAGGAATAAAAACCAAAAACATCTCTGTGAATCAACGTCATTGCTGCGAACAGAATGCATTAAATGCGAACAGAATATATTAGCTGCAAAAAATTGTCGACTCTTATATATAATTCTGGTTTATAAAACTTTTTTTTAATTTTCAGGAAGAAACAATTCTGTCTGATACAGTACCAGAAAGAGATGTACCACCGCAACTTATTGCAATTGGTTCAAAAGATATTGGGTTTTTAATGTCGCATACACTCCTGAATCTAAAGTTTGCAGATTTTTATTGAAATAAGTTTGCAGATTTTTTAAATAACATGGCGTCTGTGTAGCTTTCAAATAATTATAAAAGTACCTTTTTTAAATAAATTATTTATTATAAAAATGTCATGTTTCGAAATATACAAATTTTTTTATATATTGTATATATAGTAATAAAGAATAAGTTGCTTTGAATAAAAATATTACTGTATACTTTCTTCATTGAAAATCACAAAATAATTTTTAATATATGCGAGCGTATATAATAAATAATTCATCTATGTCCATAATTTTAAATAAATAAAGTTCTTATCTTCTTCTACTAATTTCATTGATTTGTAGGATTAAAAAACTTGATTTATTAAGCATAAATGAATAATTTATTCAATGTTCATATTTAACAAAAATTATTTATTTTCTCAAATTATTTAATTTTTAATTTTATATTAGTTTCATGTTTCTAGTAACTGAACGCCAGCACATAAGTTTTATAAATTTCAACAATCATTTAACTTAAATTAACCTATAGGTTTCATTTCATACGCATGCGTAAAGGAAAGTCAACAAAATTTCTGTTCTAAATTAACCTATAAAGTCCATTCTACGTACATAAAGCTGTTGACTTTCAACCAAGCACGTCACTAAAAGTCATGTTATAATCATCAGTTGACTTTTAACTGGTGAATGATCCTTTTGGTTACATCTGAAAGTCAACTGTCTTTTTGTTACTGAAATTCAGATTCTTGTGTCACTGTTAGGGTACCATTTACCTGCAACAAAAGTACTTCTGATAGTGTGAATAATACACTGCAACAAGCGAATTTCTTAAATATCTCTATGTCTAGAGGTAATGTTACCCTGCGATGTAGGCTATGATGTGCCGACCACTTGGAGGACGAAGTATCAACTACTTGGGACATGTACGAAATTCAAAACAAAACAACTTAACATTTATTACCTGAAATACGAGAGATATTCGCATCAATATCAAGAAAAAGTAAACAACATTCTAATTCTACCTGCAACAAAATTTATCCGAACGTTTATGCTGTGATGGCAGGCCATACCGGTAGTAATAAAACCAATACATAAATTATCCTTCAGCTTCTCCAGACAAGTCTACGTGGTCTTCTTTAAGCACAGCTATAGCCATAAATGTAAGACAAGTCTTTATATCACTAATGTCTAGCTGGTGAGACGGAACCAGACATCATTGATTTGAAGACATTCAAGACAAAATCAAGACCAAATATTTCTACTCGGGAAGGTACCTACCATGAAACATATCCAAATTATGAAATAGTTTCATCTTTTTTTATAGAATTTTGTCATAAAAACTTTTTGAACAAGTAAATCTGTTCTATTTTTTGTAGGTGTTTCAAAGAAACATGTAAAAGTGCTAATGACCAGACCATGCAATTCTGAAGTGGTTTCATTCATTGGCACCCCTACATCGTCAGAAAAATGTAGGATTATGTAATCCCAAGATCTTGTATTGACATGAAGCATTTTACGTATTTTCCATAAAATGAAGTGCTGAAAGTGCCAGAACGACAAAGGTCGTTATTAGATAGACGCAAAAGTGGCTAAAAATTGTAATAATTGAAGCTGTCATTCATTTACCGGTAATCGTAACCTCCACAGTTTTCTTCATATCATTCATTCTTTTTAGGCTTTTACGTATGAGTAGATATTGTTTTTATATAAATTATAAATAGAGTTTCATTATTTTCATGCACATAATGCTGGCTAATATTGTCGTAGAATGTTTTCAATGTTACGCAGGAGTTTATGTTATTATGAATATTAAGTTTTTATACAGTCGGTGGGCGATTTATTTTGACTACATTTATAGATCTATGTTTGAGTTTGTTTCTTGAATTTGCTAGTTTGAAGCAGGAAATGAGAAAATTATTAACATTTATGTTTTTTATATTATCTATTGGCATATGTATGCCAATTAGAGAGTATCTCTGACGAAAGAAAAACTTATACAGAAGAACACATGTGACATGGCTAAGCTTTAAAACTGCTGTCAAAGATACTATCTTGTCCAAAAGCAAAATTTATGAAATACTAAGTTTAGAATCAATAATAGAAAAATTATTCAATATTTTCAGATACAAAATTTGTTTTCACCAATGTTTTAATGCAATAACAGAAATTTTAAGAGTCTATTTGAGTGTCGTGCCAAGCACTGGTGACGTGGGGTGCCAAGAACAGGGGTAAGCAGTGCCAAAGTACTCAAATTTGGGACCACATACTTATTTTCAATGATTCTTCCAGTTTTTGTCAAATTTGACTAATAATTTAACATTCCGATGTATTTTGCGTACAATTTAGAGTGTATGTTTAATTATCATTATTTCAGAATTCAATATTTTATGTGATTATTTATTTTCTAAAGTCAATAGTTCCTCAAATTGTTCAATATCTAACTAAAAACGTAGTTCAACTTTCTAACAAGTAGTTGAATCACAAAAAATAAATAATAATTTTCAGACAAAAAAATTAATATTCTACCAAAAAAAACGAATTTCCAACAAAACACATGAATTTTCAACTAAAAAAAGTTAATTTTCAACCCAATAGTTGAATTTTGTATCAAAAGGGTCGAATTTTCAACCAAAAATAATTCAACCAAGAAGATTAAATTTTTATAGAGAGACAAATTATTTAATGAATTTCCAACCAATCAGTTGAATTTGCAACTGTAAGAAGATACATTTTTAACTAAATACTTGAACTTTTGACTGAAAAAGATTAATTTTTTAACCAAAATTGAAATAATTACATTTTTAATTTGAAAAATTAAGTTTTACAAAAAACAAATTTTTCACAAAATAGTTCAATTTTTAACCAACGAGATAAATTCTCAACCAAAGCGATGCATCTTTAACCAGAAATGGAATTCTTAACAAAGTAGTTTGACTTTCAGTCAACGAGTTGAATTTTCATAAAAAAGTAATTTTTACCAAGAAGATTCATTTTCTACAAAAAAAAAACAAAGTTTTAACAAAATACATTAATTGTCAACCAAAAAGTTGATTTCTAAATATAAGAGAATTATTGACAGTCAAAAAAGGAATAGTTAAAACTAAAAGTCATATCGAAAAACTGAAAACAGCTTTGGATTCGCCTTCGAAATATCTCGGTGTGGATTTTTTGTTTGAAAAATTTGGTAAACAATTACACTATTTGCAATTTTTCAGCAATTGTTATAAACAAACTAAATGTAGGATCGAATAATAAATAATACCGTTGCATTTGCCTTAAAAATATCTCAATGTGTTTTTTTTGACCATTTGCTTAACAATTAGCGCATTTGTTGTTCAGCGTACATTTGCTGTGTGCCTGTTTTTTAATACGACTTTTGGTTTTTTTTTAAATAATTACAAAATTTTCAAATCCATATCTGTGGCAAACTTCAATGTCGTCCAATATAGACAAATTTAAAAAAAAATATATGAAATTCTAACCAAATAGTTGAATATTTAACTCAAAAAGATAAATTTACAACTAATAATTAAAAAAATAATTTTTAGTTACAAATTGATTTTAACATAAAAAACTAATTTTCAACAAAATGGTTAAATTTTTACCAGAAATATAAATTCCCAACCAAATAAATGAATTTTCATCCAAATAGTTGAATTTTCAACTAATTTAATATAATATTATTGTTTTTTGTCAAAAGTTGCTAGTTTTAATCTAGAAAATCGTAAGATTTTTTCATTTCATTATTATTTATATTATCATTCAAAGTCATTAAATTCAAAAATTTTTCACACTTTTCGGTCTTGTTTGCATTTTATACTGGAAATCTGTATTTTTAATAAAAGGTTATTAGATTTCAAAGAAGATAACATATTTTTAAACAATTGTTGGGTTATATTCGCGTAGAAATGTATTAGATTTCGAAAAATATTGACAATATTTGAACAGTAAAAGTATATGTTGGTGTTTTCAGAAGGAAATTGGTTTTTCATAAATTATCGGAAATATGGTCCTTGCTTTTTTGTATATTATTTTACATGATAGATACTGAAAAATACAAAATTTTTGTGATGATATTAATTATACGTTTTTAATTAAAAACTGCGTTAGACAAAAAAATTATTTGCACGCGTAGCACGCATGTTTGTCCAGAATTTTATTAAAATTTCGGTTTTTTATCAAAATGTTGCATTTATTAATTTTAGTTGATTATACTCTGATACATTTAAAGAAAAAAAACGTTTTCTTTTTTCGAACAAAAATTTCTCTTTTTCCAAAAAATCATACTTATTTATTTATATATTTTTTATTATTACATTATTATTATTATTTATTTCATTTTTATTTCATAAAGTCAAAGGTATAAGTGCTTTATTATGGAAAAGGATCGATTGTCTGATTTGAATAGGTCTGCGTTTTTACAATACAAGAAAAAAAAGACAGAAGTATTGAAAGTAAGACCTCAGTTATAATATTCTCAGATAAGAATACTATGAATATAAAGATGGACAAGAGAGACAAGATACAAAGGGAAAGTTTAAATGGGAAAAGGATACATATCAGTATAATGTATTAATTAGTAATGTTTATGTAAAAATTTAGCATTAAAACTTCAAACAAGCCGCGCATAAAAATTATAAATTTTACAAAATTAAAGAAAGAAAGTAGAAGGGGTAAATGCAATCATCAGAAGAATAGAAAAGTTGAAGGTACTTTTGATAATTTTAAATATAAAATAAAAAATTTGAATAGCTATTCATTTTTCAAGGTTATATAAATATACTTTTCCTAAAAATCTTGAGAAAAAAAAAAAAAATTTCAAAATTTCAAATCAAATTTGAAAACCAAAAAGTTGAATTTTAATTCAAGCAAAAAATATGCATTTCCAACAAGAAATGCAATTATTGATGTTTAAGTCCAAAAATATTTTTGTTTTAAATTTTTTAACCAAGGAAATCAATTTTCAGCCAAAAAAACACAAATTTCTGATTAGTAATTTTCTACCACAAAAAAATTTAACTAAAGTTATGTATCTTCAACTAAAAAATGATTATTTAACAGAGTAGTTAACCTTTTGATCAAATAGTTGAATTTTCCACTTAAGAAGGTAAATTCTCAACAAGAAGTGTAATCGCTGGTAATTTAATACAAAAAAAACTTTAATCAATAAAAGTTGAATTTGTAAAAAAATTTTAATAAAATATCTAAATCTTCAACTAAAAAGATAAATTTCCAATCATAAAAATTAATTTTTTTGCCAAATAAGACACATTCTCAACAGAATAAAGAAAAGAAACTGATAAATCTTTTATCAAAAATATAATAGTTGATGATTAAACAGTAAATATTATTAATTTTAAATGAAAAGAGTTTAGTTTATCCGAAAAGACCAATTTTTAACAAAATAGTTGAATCCTCAAGCAAAAAAATTACTTTTTAATCAACTGCATTTTTAACAAAAAAATAAATATTTTTGAAAAATAAAAAATTTTATACAAAAAAGTTAAATTTTTTTACCCAAAAACATGAATTTTCCACAAAAAGGTACATTTTCAATCAAATACATGAATGTTCTATCAAAAAGTTTATGATGAATCTTCAACCAAAAAAATGACTTTTTAACAAAATAGTTAAACTTTTAATCAACTAGTTTAATTTTCAACCAAAATACGCATTTTCAACAAAATAGTTGAATATTTAACCAAAAAAGGTTTCAACTTTCAGACAAAGATTTTAAATTTCAATTTAAAAAAATGGAATTTCTAACAAAAAAGATGAATTTTCAAACCGAAAAGACGGATTTTCAACTAAATTGTTGAATTTTCAACCAAAAAAGATGAACCATCTATATTTTTGAAAAAAAAAAATATATTATTTGAAGGAAACGAACTTTCTACAACAATGTTTAATCTTCCAGCCCAAAAATATTAATTTAGCACAAAAAATCAATTTTCAATTAAAATACGTAAAGGTTCTATTAAAAAGTTTAATTTTCTATTATAAAAGACAAATTTTTAACTAAAATAATAAATCTTAAACCAAAAAAATGACTTTTTAACAAAGTAGTTTAACTTTCAACCAGCTAGTTAAATTTTTAACCAAAAATACGAATTTCCAACAAAATAGTTGAATTTTTAGCCAAAAAAGATTTCAATTTTAAGACAAACATTTAAAATTTTAATTTAAAAAATGGAATTTCTGACAAAAAAGATGAATTTTTAAACCAAAAAGACGACTCTTTAACTCAATTGTTGAATTTTCTACCAAAAAAGATTTAAACTAATATCGAAAGAGTATCAAGAAAATTTTCAATGTTTTTTAAATTTATTTTACAGGATTTTACAAAATTTTAGCAAAATTTGAGTAGCTCAAATAATATTTGCGACTTTTTATAGCTTGGAAATAATTTAAGAATATTTTTCAAACGTTTAGATACCGTTCAAAGTTTTAAAATGTGTTTAATCTCTTCGAAATTCCAAAAATTCCTAAATTATATTTCTAAACATCGGAAATCTTTTGTAATGTTTCATAATTTTTCTAAATATTCTTTAAAAATTAATTTTTAAAAATAAGAAATCACTTTAACTATTGTTAGCAATCTTAAAAAAAATTTCTTATTGTTTTGAAACCTTTCAAAACCTGAAAAAAACTTAATTTGATTATGCAAAATTAAAAATTGCCCTCACATCTTCCAAATTTTATATTGAAAATTTTTTAAACCTTTTGGAATGTTTTAAAATCTTTTAAGTATTCTTTTAAAATGAAAAATCATGTCATAATTTCTAAAAAATCTTTTAAAAAATTTTTCATAAAATCTTCCAAAATCTTAAAAATCTTCTAAATTTTTTTTTAAATCTTCAAAAATCTACATTTTGTTTTAAATAAAATTATTTTTGTGTCCCTTTAAAACTTTTAGAAACCCCTGAAATTAATTTAAATCTTCTCTAAAATTTTTTAATCTCACAAAATTGAAATATTTTTTTTTTAATCTTCTACATTCTTTTCCGAAATTTTATGAAATTATTATAAATCGTTTAAAATATTTTCTTTAAAATATTTTTTCAACAAGAAAACAACTATTTATTTTCCCTGAAATCTTGAAAAAATCTTCTTTATCTCATAATCTTCAAAATTCTTAAAAAGCTTCGCGATCTTCAAAAATGTAAATTCTTTGAAAATTGTCGGTACCGATAATTTTTTTGTTTTCCAATACCGACAATTTTTTGTATCGTCACCTACTAATTTAAACTAAGATATTCTAAGTTTTTGTCCATAATTTAATTTTTCTCATTTCTTTAAATATGTGAAAATGTTAATAAATTATTTTCGGGTAACAAAATGTGGAGAACAGAGATATTTTCTAGTATTCAAAAATAATTAAAATTAAAATTTTCTCTTTTATTAATAATATTTCAGACAGGATATTGTTGCATTTATCATTGAAAATCATTTTTAATTTTAAGTTTTTTTTTGTAAATAATTTTTTTTTAAATTAAAATTCCGCATTTGGTAATTGCAATCCGGCTAAACTGTATCCATAAAATATGTTGTTTTTTTTGTAGAGAAAAAGTGTTAGTGAAACTTAGATAACGGAAAAGTGCTTTTATGAGTCTCGGAAGGTCACTTACGTCGCCATGATTGTAACCAAGATAACTGTTCTTAAACAATCTCGAGCAATCTTAAACAATCTTCAATAATCTGCAAATATATTCTTTTGTCATAAAAAATCTGAACATTGTTAAAATCTCACGCTTGTAAAAGAAAAGTAAATATGAACATTTTTAATTATCTAGAGGTCAGGTAAATTTAAACAATTCTGAAAATCTTTGTATCTTAATGTAATTGCAGTGAAAGTATGATTTGTAACACTGAATAAAGAAGTAACGATATATGTAGTAACACAAAATTTTTAAATTAAATTTAAGTTGAAATTTCAGCATAATATTTTGACATAATAATACTTTTTTCCCCTGTAAGATATTTTTTAAAACTATAATCGTTTATTGAAAAAAGCAATTCTTTTATAGTCCTTACACTTTTTTAAAACCTGTTAAATTTTAACCTTGAAATTCTTATGCCATTAACTTGGGAATGGTTTACTTTTTAGATCGAAACTTTTCAGCTCTCATTTAGAAACTCAATATCCCGGAAGAAAGTTTTCACTTTTTATTTAAGCTGAAGATTACATTTTTTATCGCAATCTGCAGCCTATCCTGTTCCAATTTGTGGTCAGTTTCAGTTTTATATTGTCAGATGACACATCTTTTACCTCGGAAATGAATAACTGCTTCTAATTAATTTTTTTTCTTTGATCAGCAACACGTCATCTCGGAAGTGGACTTCTGTCTTATTTTCAAATGGTGATTTCGATTTCACAGAATTTTTTTTCGATCTCCTAAAAAATTTCGATTTTGTTAGTTATCTAGTTCTGTACTGTCACCCTTCATTGATGGATATGCTCCTAGAAATGGCTTTTTAAATATATTATCAGCGACGCACATCTTGTGACCTCTTCTTGTAACTCTAGAAAAGTTTGTTAGGATGATCATCGCCTGCAATCCTCTCTATTTAGAATTTTTCTATAATATTCTCAAATGTTCTCTAATGTTCTAGAATATTTATAATTTTGGAATGTTTTACAATATTTCAGAATGTTGCCCGTTCAATTTGTCACAATCTAACTCTTATTGGCACAACAGGCCTCACCAAGTGGCTTGTAATCAAATAAAAATGACTAATTAGCCGCGATTTTTGTACAGTTAACTTAGTCAAAAAAAAATTTTTGTATGATAAACATCGTCTGCAATCCTCAGCCATTGCTGTGAATGGCATAGCGGTATCTCTATTTGAAATTTTTTTTTAATATTTTTAATTTTTCTGTAATGTTCTAGAATATTTTTGAGTCTAGAAGGTTTTAAAGTATTATAGAATGTTCCCTGGTCAATTCATGACAATATTACTCGGATTCGTATAACACAGGTCTCTCCAAATGGTTTATAATTGGATAAAAAAGACTAATGCGCCGCGATTTTTCTACAATTGACTAAGTCTAGAAAAATTTAGTAAGATGCACATAATCTGCAATCCTCAGCCATCGTCATCGTCATATATGTTGATGGGCGATTACATCGTCTTGCCTCTAGTTGCAATTCTCTTTTACTATT
>JAUELO010000274.1:8082548-8097228 GCA_032357855.1 Amphibolips quercusostensackenii | reverse complement strand
AGCGGCTATATTTCAAAAAGTATGAAGAATTGGTCTCTGTCAGTAAATTCATTCCTAATTAGTCCAATGTTGACTGATTAAATTACTCAAGCATGATTTGACTAAGAAACCAGTCATTTCTATTGAGAAAACAGTAGTTTGAACAGTTTAATTATAAATTATTTGTGAATCTTAATAAGGGGTTGTCAGTCAGCTTATATGTTTTGTGCGAACTGTGATGGTTGATGGCTTTGTAAAGCTTTCCATCTTAGGTGATTACTTGAAAGATTGATCAGTGACCTGGCATGAGACCGATGTCGTTCATGTCTAATTTAAAGAGTAAATTGAAATGACTAATCTTGTGTCAACAGAAGTAACTGATTTGTTTGCTATAATAAAATAGTAAAATTATGTCAACATTTAAGAATGCTTAGATAATTTAAAATGACTAATTCAACCAGTAGATTTTATTGATTAGATTTTGTTAAGAATTAATTTTTTAACCTAATTAAAAATTAAGCTATTCTATTTCTGTTCGAAAGTTCATCTTTTTAGTTCAATTTAGGTAAATATTTAACTACTTGGCTAAGAATTCAACTGTTTTGTTGAAAATTCTCCTTTTTTTTAGTTGAATCTACTGTTTTTCATTTACCTTTTAAAGCTTTTTTTTTAATAAGCTGTTTTTGATTGAAAATAAAAGTATTGTTTGTTTGGAATATCTGGTATTACATTTTTCGTTGAAAATTATATTTTTTTCGTTCAAAATTCCACTACTTGTTTTTATTGAAATAAAATGTTGAAAATTTTTTGTTTTTTTGTTAAAAATTCATTAAATGAGTTTCAAACATATCTCTATGGTTCAGAATTAAACTATTTTGTTAAAAATTTGTTGTTTTTCTGACGAAAATTAATTTTTTAGTTGAAAATTGATATTTTTAGTTAAACATTTAACTATTTGGTTGAAGATGCATGTATTCTGTTGAAAATTGGTCTTAATTTATAGAAAAAATCTTCTTGGTTGACTATCTACCTTTTTGAGTGAAAATTAATTTATTTTCATTATAGTATTTACTATTTGGTATAGTGTTTAAATACTTTGTTAAAAATTCAATTTTGGGATGGGGAGGGGTTAAGAAATATCACTTTAGTTTTTAATTAATGTTTTTTGTGAAAATTAAACTATTTCGTTCAAAAATCGTTTTTTTCTTGCTGAAAATTAAATTTTTACTTATCAAAAATTGGACTTTTATTTTTGTTTGGAAATTTTTTTTTATCATTGAATTAATGCATTGACGATTGAACTACTTTGTTAAAAAAAAATTTTTTCAGTCAAAGATTCATAATTTTAATTGAAAATTTATGTATCGAATTGAAAATTTTACTATTTTTTTAAAAATTTATTTTCTTTAGTTGAACAATAATCTTGCTGCCATGTTGAAAATTTAGGTCTTTCATTTTCGTTCAAAAATGGATTGAAAAAAATTAAAGATTAAACTATTTGGTAAAAGATTCAACTGTGCTGTTAAAAATGTATTTTCTTGGCTGAAGATTCATCATTTTAATCCTAATTTAACTATCTGGTTGAAAATTTAACTATTTTGTTGAAAATTCTTTTTTTTTAATATTAATTTTTTAACTTTTTGAAAATTGAAGTATTCCATTTTTGTTTGAAAATTGATTTGGAAAATTAAACAATTAACTATTTGGTTAAAGATTCAACTATGCTGTTAAAAACGTATTGTTTGATCAAAAGTTAATTATTTTAAACCAAAATTCATCTATTTGGTTGAAAATTTAACTTTTTTTTCAAAAATCCGTTGTTTTTTGACTAAAAATTTGATTATTTTATTTTTGGTTAAAAATTGATCTTTTGTAGTTGGAAATTAAACATTTGGTTGAATTTTTTTGTATTTTCTTGAAAATTCGCCTTCATTGGTAGAAAATAAATGTTCTTTGTTAGAAATTTATTTTTTTGGTAAAGTTCAACTATTTTTTATTAAAAATATCAACTTTCTGTAGAAATATCAACACATTTTTTATTTGAAATTGAAAAATTTTTGATTGAATTATCAACTACTGTCATGTTTTGTTAAGAATTTTTATTTTTTAATTGATAATTTTACTGTTCGTTAAAAAAATCGTTTTCTTAGTCGAAGATGCATTACATAGATTGAAATTTGCCGGTGAAAATCGATCTTTTGTAATTGAAAATTTAATTATTAAATTTTTCGTTGAAAATTAATATTTTTAGTTGAAAATTGAACTATTTTCCTAAAAATTCAAGTTTTATTTCATTGAAAATTATTATTTTTTAGTTGAAAATTTAACTTTTTGGTCAAAAATTTATGTATTTTGCTAAAATTTAAAATCTTTTTATTCAAAAGATAAACTTTTCCTTGAAACATTAACAAGTTTTTGATATAAAATAAAAATATTTTATGGTTAAAATATCAACTATTATCATTTATGGTTGAGAATTTATCTTCATTCATTTAAAATTTTACTACTTGGTTAAAAAATCATTTTTTTTGGTTGAAGATTCGTCATTTAGGTTGAAAATGAATGTTTTTCAATTGAAAATTTAACTATTTCATTTTTGATTGAAAATTAATCTTTTTTAGTTAATAATTCAATTTTTTCCGTGAAGATTCTTGTATTTTAATTAAAAATCATCCGTTGGAATGAAAATTGAACTTTTTTGTTCAAATTTTTTTTTTTTGGGTTGCGAATTAATCTTCGTTAGCTGAAAATTCAAATTTTTGGTTAATGATTCTGGTATTTTAATTGAAAATTCATTTAGATTATTAAAAATTTGAATAATTTATCTTTGTTTTATAATTGATATTTTTTAGTTAAAAATTAAAAATTTTGGTTGAAAATTCTTGTGTTTTGTTTAAAAATCATCTGTTTGATAGAAAATTAAATTCTTTTTTTCTTGGAGAATCACTCCTTTTAGCTGAAAATTTAACTTTTTCAGTTGAAAATCTTACTACCTGATTGAAAGTTGACTTAATTTGGTAAAAATGCATTTTTTTGGTTAACGATTAATTTTTTTTTTAATTCGCCAAAAGTGACTGATTCGATATCACTTTTGACTGATTTGTCAATCACGATATACATCTTTACGGACTAGAATGAAAAGCCTCCTTAGCTTAAAAAAAAAGTTGCATCCAATTTGTTGTAAGATGTTACAAATTTAGAACATTAGAGAGAAAAAGGATTTTAAAAAAGTTTTGATTTCAGGTAATTCTCAGGTCTAGATGTACGTTCGTGGAAGAAAAAGGAATAATAACTTGAAGCAACGAGGTTATGACATTTTGCCGCAATGATCGGTAAGTTGATTAGATGATTGCTATATTATCCCTCGGGCTAGAGTTGGTAAATTCTGTTTGCTGCTCCTGGCCTTCTATCTTTGAGGACTCTGTAAATCTGAATCAGCTATAAGTGTATACCGCTAATTAAAGTCAGCGTATATATGCTGCTGAAGCAGCCAAATTTAGCTCCTGATCAGTGAAATTTCACTGATTAACAGCTAAATTTGACTGATAAACAGCAAAATTTTCTTTTGTCATCCTATATACGCTGCTTTGAATTAGCGGCATACTTGTCGCTGATTCATATTTAGAGAGGATACTCTGGCAGTAATCTTCACCAGATACGGGTACCACAGGTACATTCTTTTGATTTACACGTGGGTACCTATCACAGCTTCGTTAATTTGCATGTCGCTCGTGGTATCTCTCCGTAATGAATAATAGATTAAAGGCCGCTTATTAGGCTGTGCGACCGTCAAATGTTAGAACGTTCTAAAATGGCCGCCTCATGAAGGCCAGGCCGAGTTTTTGCGACGACCGGTTTAGAAGTTGAGCTCTCGCACACCACCTACCTAAGTTACAGGTTCGAAACCAACCAGCTTGTGGTCAAGACCAGGTCCAATCATAATCATTAAACTGGAACGCCACGCTTAGCCAATCCAACAACTCCAGCAGACCCAAAAGTGGCCTTCGTTCACTCCCATCACTTTTTTTCTTTAGAATCAGTCTCATTTCGCAGGACGTTCAACCGGAAATTGTATTTTCTGATCGATTGAACAATTTCTTATTTTAGGATATTAAAAGGAATCACTGAATCAAATCAGTAAAAATATTTACTAATGTATAATGCATACTCTATGATTCTAATAGCCAGGAATCATAAAATCAAATGAGTAAGGATCTTCACTGATGAACAATGACATCTGATTCAAATTTAGGAAGTGCCTCTATCTGTTGAAATTCCCTGAGAAATCAGGGACCATCTACTTAAATTGCAGTGATATTTCACTGACTCTGGAATTTCAGCGAATTTTTTCTAATCTAAATAGTTACTCGTTCAAATCTGTTGGTTGTCCCTCTTGGTGTGACAAATTATGGCATTTATGTCGTTTTGTAATTTCAAACCTTGAGGCTTATGCTGTTTCAGAATTTTCAACTTTTGCGCGCATGCCCTTTCGGTTTGCAAGATGTTGGCACCAATGCCCTTCTGCTGTAAAATAAAATAACAATTTTAAATTTATGGTATCTTGAAAAAAAGCATTTAAAAATCAAAAACTTATTAAACAATCTCAAATTCTACAAGCTAAGAAACTTTTGATTCACCTAGAACCGTATAGTGTCATCATTCACATAAATTTTATGTTATAAGTACAGCCAAATTAGTTTAATTAGTTTAAACCGTTTCAAAACATTTTTTTGATAAATTTTAAGAATTAAAAATGTAAGAAGAAGTGGTTTCTTAGACATTTATATTTCGTAAAAAAAAATCTGTTGGGTTCAATTTTGCTGAAATATCTATAATATTGCGCATCTTCAGAAAAAAGTATGTTTGTGATGTCAACAAAATTTTTCACATTTTTTATTACAAATCGTTATGAACAATAATTTTTTTTTCATACTTACACCTGCCAAAAAAATCTTAAAAAATGATGAATAACCGTCTTCAGGAAGGTAGATTTTGTTTATTATTTTTCCGAAATCCTACGTACTGTAAGTATT
Source organism: Amphibolips quercusostensackenii (assembly GCA_032357855.1). Classification (NCBI taxonomy): domain Eukaryota; kingdom Metazoa; phylum Arthropoda; class Insecta; order Hymenoptera; family Cynipidae; genus Amphibolips; species Amphibolips quercusostensackenii. The sequence continues at coordinate 8,092,216 of JAUELO010000274.1, read as the reverse complement.
GAAAAAATTTATTTATAACGATTTATTATAAGCAATGTGACAAATTTTGTTGACATCTTTAACACACTTTTTACTAAAAATGCACGATTTGCTAGATATTTCATCTAAATTAAACTTAACAGACCTTTTTTTTATATTGAAATATGAATGGTTTAAAAAAGTGCTTCCCCACCCACCTGTCATTTTTCGATTCTGAAATTTAAAAAAATGTTTTTTCTATACTTTAAACTATCCAATTTGAGAATCCAATATCAAAAACTCGATCGCGATTTTTTTTTGCAACGATGAATATTTATCATCACTTTATGTTCTCTGAAGAACGCACAATGTTAATAAACAAATTCATATCTCGTAAACTACTTGACGTAGGATATTCGTTATGTGCTCATTTTAAGGCTTATTTTATGCTTCAACAACAAAATATTACACATTTTTCCCTACATATTAATCGAAATCAACAACCCAAGCAAACGTCTTGAGAAAATATGTCCATTTCACGTTTTTTGTTAATAACAAACAATTGATTAAGAAATCATCCTAGAACTTTTAAGGGCTTAGAAAGTACCTTTATTTAAACATTTAGAGACAAATATATTCGTGCTGCTAATTTGTTGTGCCAAATGGATCTTTATTCTTAATCTGTTCATAAAAAAAATTAGAAGTAACAATTAAAAAAAATACAAGCCTTCCAAACTAAAAAATTTTTTAAAGCGTACGGTAAAATGAAAATTTATTGGAATAAGTTTTGTAACCTAATCATTTTTTAAAATAAAAGGGGCTCACAGATTTTTTAATTGAAATTTTGAATGTTGTTCTAAATGATACAATTCATTAATAATTAGGAGACTTAAGAGTCTTTATAAATAAAGTTGTAAACTGAAGCATTTTGAAATGGAAAGTCCTAAAATTTTACTTTATATATACATTAAAAATGCACTACTGAAAAAAAAATCTGGAACCAGAAAAAATTTACTTAAATTAATGAAATAATCTTACTGTATAGTTTCTATAAAAAAAATTTTTTATGCTAATTAATGGTTTTATCTTAAGAAAATGTATAATATTATTATTGCAAGTGAATATTTATTTTCTTAAGTAAAATATTAACTTGTGAAGTGACATTGTTTTATTTGGAATAAATAAGAGATTTATGTTTAAAAATTAGGGTTAATATGGTTTAAAAATTCGTGCATCGGTTGAAGTTAAAGTTTTTCTTAATTGGAAAATGTGATCTATTGTTTCGAAGAAGCATATCCTAAGTTTTACCAAATATTTCTTGGAAACAAAAAAATGGGTTTTTTATCATGAGTAAATATTTTATAAGATTATAATTATATTTTATATTATATATATATATTATATATTTAATTATTATATATTATTTTATAAGATTATTACATATTGTTCAAAATAAGAATGTAGCACACCCAAGCAAATATTTATTGATTCAAAAATCTCAATCCTGGATTTAAAGAAAAGAGAGAATTATGTTAAAAACAACTTAATTTATCAAAATGAACACAGCTCAAAATTAAACAAATATTGTACTGTCCTACAAAAACACCACCATTGTTTAAAAAATCAAAATAGTCGAAATACGAAAACTGTAATGTAGCATTCATTACGAAGTTTAACGTAATAGTAATAATTATAGGGTAACATTATTTTAATAGTATGTTTTTTTCTTTTCACAAGATGAGCAAAGATTCTCAAAGTATTTCACTCACAGCCAGTAAATCTGTTTTAATTCAAGATTTTTTTTTCTCAAAAGTGTATTTCGAGAATTGTTTTGAACTTTGCACGCTGAGAAAAATAGATCATACAGTTTATAATTTTGTATTTTAAAATTTGGAAGAGCGTATGATAGATATTAAGATGTACAATTTAGAATGTAAGTTTTATGATCAAGAAACTCAAAAAATTAACATCGAGATTCTATTTTTATTTGATATTAATTGATGTCGAGCTAGTAAGAATTTAATTAAAATATATTGGATTTTGTTAATATAGTAGTCCATACTGTTGTCAATTTTTTCATTGCCAATCCTTGGAAAAAACACATCAGTATAGTTGGCTTGTTCCATTGTTGTCTCTTCTTCCAACCATGCTGTCTAATTAGCTAATGTTAATTGATGTTGTCGGGGTAAGAATTTAATAACAATATATTATATTTGGCTAATATACGGGACCATACTGCTGACAATTTTCTCATTTCTAATCTTTGACAGGAACCATCTGTATAGTTGGCTTGCTACAATGCTGTATCTTCTTCCAACCGTGATGTATAATCAGATGATTTTAATTTATGTTGACCAGGTAAAAATTTAAATGGAAGATGTTCATTTTCTTAGCGAATTGGCTTATACTGTTAACAACTTCTTCGTTTTAAATTCTTTAAAAAAACCCATTTGTATAGGTGCGTTTCTTTGTTCTAACTTTTTCTAACCATGCTGTATGCTTAGCTGCAGCTAAACAAACAATAATAGCATGATAATAATTATTGTTGACTAGGTAAGAATTTAATTAGAGAATGTTGGATTTTGTCAGTACACTGGTCTTTGCTGTTGACAATTTTTCACTATTTTTTAAAATCATTCAAAAGAACCCATCTGTATAGTTGGTTTGTTCCATTGTTGTATCTTCTTTCATCCGTGCTGTATAATAAGCTTATGATCATATTCATGTTGACCAGGTAAAAATTTAATTCGAAGGTATTGTATTTCCTTGATAAACTGGTCCACGCTGTTGACAATTTATTTATTTCTGATCCTTTGAAAACCCCTATTTGTATAATTTTGTTTCTTTGTTGTACCTTCTTCCGAATGTGCTGCATGCTTAGCTGACTTTAATTGATGTTAATCAGGTAAGAATTTAATGAAAATATGTTGGATTTTATTGATATACTAGTCCATACTGTTGATGATTTGTTCATTTCCAGGCCTTTGAAAGAACAAATCTTATAGTTGGTTTGCTCCATTGTTGTAATCTTCTTCCAAGCATGATGTATGATAAGCTGATTATAATATTGATGTTAACCAGGTGAGAATTTAATTCAAAGATGTTGTATTTTTTTGGTGAACTGGTCCATAATGTTAGAAATGTCTCCATTTACGATCCTTATTAAAAGAAGGCATCTGTACAGTTGGTTTGTTTCATTTTTGTTTCTTCTTCCAACCGTGCTGTATGATAAGCAGATGATAATATTAATACCAACCAGGTAAGAATTTATTTAGATGTAATTTTTTGTTAGTAAACTAGTCTATACTGTTGACAGTTTATTTATTTCCAATACTTTAAAAAAACCCAACTGCATAGTTGTGTTTCTTTGTTGTATCTTCTTTGAGCCGTGTTATACGATTAGCTGATATTGCTTGATGTTTACTAGGTAAGAATATAATTAGAAGATGTTGGATTTTGTTAGTATAGTGGTCTATACTGTTGACAGTTTCTTCATTGCCAATCCTTTAAAAAACCCATCTGTATAGTTGGTTTGTTCCATTGTTGTATCTTCTACCAACCGTGCTGCATGATGAGCTGATGTTAATTGATATTGACCCGGTAAGAATCTAATTCTAAGATGTTAGATTTTGGTGATATTCTGGTCCAAATCATAATGAAGAAGTATACCGACAAAATCCAACATCTTCTAGTTAATACAGATTGTAAGGCTTATTAATATCTATAAATTGATATCCCAAATTTAAAAATCAAGATCCTAAACGGTATAATCCACTTCTACCCGCGTAATGAAGGTTTTACGAAATTCATAGAGATTTTTGGCCTATCCTAAAGTCTTAGACTTATACCCTAGACTTCGAAAATGTTTTTTTGAAACATTGGAAGAACGATTAGAGACTATTGATTAATGTCCTTGCTTCTTTCTTTATTATATCGATTTTCGGTAGTTTGTTTGGTACAACTTCCGTCGATTTCTGGTTATCCTCAGAAGATGCCATTCCTTCCTTTTTCATCTCGTTCCCGTAATCTCGACAGGAAGTATCAAAACGACCGTTTCGCTTAGACGTTTATAGTCAGTAGAGAGCACTTGCCAGAGAGATGCTGGAGAGCATGAACGTGTGCATGAGAACCTAGTCGGCAAATCGGCGAACCAGCCAGCCAGCCAAGCAGCAAGCCTGCTGGCTGGCAGTCAGTACCAGTATTTGGGACAAGGTCAGAGGCCCTGCCGAGCCAAGACACTGAGCTGCTGCACCGACGTATAGCTGCAAAACTGCACTTTCACTTCTATTCGACTCACTGCGTTTCATGCAAACTGTAACTCTCCAACCTGGCAAGCGACAGAATCAGCAGAGTACGAGTACTTCTTCCAATTATATAACATTCACCAGAGAATCTCCTTTTCAAAACTTTATCGAGGCTTTTTTTAATGTCAAAATGCTCCTTGATTTTCTCAAGCCGAGGAAAAAATTAATTAGGTTTGATACGTGGAAGATCAAAATCGGATGAGACTTTGAGGAACTATTCCAAAAAATATTACGTGACACTCATAAGTGGAGGAGGGGCGTCTATCCTAAAGTCAAAAATGTCACATAGGAGGGGAATCACAAAGGTTTTGTGATAACAAAAACATAAATTTTTAACAAGAAAGTTTATTTTCAAAAAAAATAGTTTAATTTTCTACCAAACTGTTAAATTTTCAAGACAAAAATACGAATTTTCAACGAAAAATTTCAATTTTAACCAAATAGTTAAATTTTCTAAAAAATTGTTGAATTTTCCAGCCAAAAAATAAATACGAATTTTCAACAAAAAAATTCATTTGCGACCAAATAGTTGAATTTTCAACGGAAAATGTATTAGTCAATATTTTAACTACAAAAAATTATAATTTGAAAAAGACGAATTTTTAGCCAGGAGGAATCAATTTTGTATTAAAAATACCAATTTTCAATCAAAAATGGAATAGTAACTTTTGCAACAAAGAACATTAATCTCCCGCCCCCCCCCCAAAAAAGATTTTTTTTCAATATAGTTACATTTTTAACCAAAAAGATGAATTTTTATTTAAAATGACAAATCTTCAACCAAAACAAAAAAAATATTTTGAAGAAAGGGGTTTAGCATTCAACCAAGTATAGTTGAATTTTCAACTAAAAAAATGGATGTTGAAAGAAATAGTTGAGTTTTTAAATAAAAAAGGTATATTTTAAACCAAAAATGGAATAGTGAAATTTTCTGAAGAAAAAATTTAGTTTCAACCAAAAATTTAATGAATTGTTATCAAAACTTTAATTCTCAATACAAAAATTAATTTTAAACTACAAAAAAACAATTTTGAATCAAATAGAAATATTTAAATTCTCAGTTAAAAAATGAATCTTCATCAAAAAAGTTAAATTTTTAACAAATAATAGATGAATTCTCGACGAAGAAGATTAATTTTCTACCTGAACAGACAAACTTTTGACAAAATACTTAATTTTTCTACCAAATTGTTAAATTTGTAGCCTGTAAAAGAACAATTTTTAACCAAAAATGAGTAAAATTCATATTTAGATAAAAAAAATTAACTCGTAACCAAAAAAAAAATAACTCGAAAGAAAACCCTTCAAATTTGAAATAAATTATTTAATTTTTAACTAGATATTTTAATTTTCTACCAAACTAGATGCATTTTTTGACCAAAAATATAAATTTTCAACAAAAAAGATCATTTTTAACCAAATAGTTTAATTTTATACCAAATTCATTTATTTTAAAGCAAAAAGAGAAATAGTCCACAAAAAAGTTTAATTTTCGATCCAAAAACATAAATTTTAATAAAAATGTTAATTTGCGACCAAATACTTGAATTTTTAACTAAAATCACAAATTTTCAACCACAAAAATCAATTTTGTACAAATTATTTCAACGTCAAATTAAGTAATTTATTTTTCAACTAAAATAAATGAATGCTTAATTAGACATGTGAAAGTTGATATTTAAACAAGGAAATTTTAATTTTATGTCAAAAACAATAAAATTCATCCACATAAGACGAATCTTTAACAAAATACTCGAATCCTAAAAAAAAAATTAATTCTGAACTAATCAATTACATTTTCAAGCAAAAAGGGTGAATTTTTACCCAAAAATTAATTTTCTGCCAACAAAGACGAATTTTCAACAAAATGCGTGAATTTTTAACCAAAAAAGATCAATTTTCAATTTAAAATATCAATTTCAAACCAAAAATGAAATGGATACATTTTCAGTAGATGAAATAAATTTTCATATAAAATGATGAAACTTTATTTTTAAAAAATGAATTTTTATTAAAAGATTAATTTCAGCATTCAACCAAAGAGTTGCATTTTCAACAAAAATGTTTATTTTTTAAATAAGAAGATGAATTTTCTACAAAAGTGATGAATTTTAAACAAAAAAAGATAAATTATCAACAAAAGACAAGAATTTATAATCAAGTACTTGAATTTTTTACTAAAAGAGTTCAATTGTAAAATATAAAAGATCATTTTCTGACCAATGTTTGTGGAAAATTGATTTTTTTTGATGATTTATCATTTTAGTTAAAAATTCAACTGTTTTGGTCAAAATACAAATGTTTTTGGTGGAATTTTAATATTTATTGTTTTTTTGTTGCAACTGTTTGGTTGATAATTAATTATTTTCTGAAAATCCAACTATTTATAAAAACATAATCTTTGTAAGTTAAAAAGTCGACAATTTTTTTAAAAAGTCACCTTTTTCGAATATTCAACTATTTGTTTAAAAATGCAACTGTTTCTGGTTAAATTTGTATCTTTTTTGTTAAATAATTTCACAAATTAGTTCAAAATTCGTCTTTGTAGGTTGAAAATTCAACTATTTAATTAAAAATCTAATTATGTTTGTAAAAATACGTTTCGTTCGCTGGAAAATTCAACTATTTTGTTGTAAGTGCAACTGTTTTGTTAATAATTGATTTTTTTTAATACAACAATTTGTTGAAAATCAATTTTCGCGGATTAAAAATTTAACGATTTGTTAAAATTTCTTTGTTTCCAATATTGAATTATTTACTTGAAAATTTCATTGCTTTTGGTTATAGTTTAATCTTTTTATTTGAAAATTCGAACATTTGGTTGAATTATTATAGTTGTGTGTTGAAAATTCAACTGTTTGGTTAAAAATTCAAGTATTCTGTTGAAAGTATCTCTTCTTCGTTTGAAAGTTTAAATATTTTAATACATGGAGTTTACGGATAATGTCTGGATATCAATTGCAAATGTAGCTTCATAGTAAGCTGTCCCAGATATTACGTCTGAATATTGATTTTGCTGAATATGTTAACTGTGAAACCAATGACCTTAATTATCGAAATTCACCAGCTCAAATATCTAGTTACAACTGATAACTTATCAGTAATTTCTAAAAATCCTTGCTGCGTAAAGTTAGCTCATTATATTAAATAACTCTAATTTTGCCATTAAGCAATGTTGCCTAACATGGTATAAGAAAATTGTATCTATTATATGTTTCACATGGCTTGTACTTTGATATAATCGATTGATATAATGTCACAGTAATTTTAGCAGATTAAATTTGAATTGAATTTTTTTCTCTTCAATATTTCTATATTACAGGTTTTTTATATCATAGGCTTGAAATCATTTTGAAAAAGTTATGAAAAGTCGAAGATTTTCTGCGAAAAGTATATTTCATATTAAAGTTTTATAATTTATTTCAAAGAAAAATATATATTCTTGACGAAAAAATTTGGAAGAAAAGTAAAAAACGTTTATTTTGTTTACACAAATTTTATATAAAAATCAAAATTATTTACGTTGATCTCCCTAGATTTCATTCACTACTCGGAATCTAATTATTTTATACGGAAAAGTTCGAAATTTATGTTACACAACTTCATGTGATTTGAATGTTTGTTATTCAGGATATTATATTTAGTAAATGGGCATGAATGTTTTTAAGCAACTTTTTAAGAATTTTCATAAGTACTTGCAATTTTATGCAGTAATAAAAATTTACCCAGTTAAAGAAATATTACAAGAATTCAAACTGTTTTCTAAAAGATATACTAGACTATAAAACTTGTCGATTTACCAATGTTTCTATATGATCCATTTATCTTTCTTTATTACGCACGAAAATAAATTCCCTTTTAATAAATTGTAAGAATGCAATATGAAGAATATTATAGGAACTCAATAATGATTAAAAATCATTATTTTGAAGTTAACATTATAAACAACCTGATTTATTAATTTGCTAAAGGTCCAGCAGTGAATTCTGGATTTTTTTACAGTGAATAATATTTTACCGAATGAATGAAATTACGGAAATATTGAATCTGTTAAATTTCGTCTCAATTAACTTAATTATTGCATATTACCAGGAAATTTATTTGATTTATTCAATTAGATTCAATTTTATCCTCTGTAGAGTGAATTATATCGTCGCAGATTATTGAATGACCATTGAGATATTTTATTACAAAATTTTCTAAGATGAGATCGCATTTTCTTCCGTTGAGATTTAAGGAAATTTGTCCTCTATTTTGAAAATAAGTAAAAGTAGACGATGATAATCGCATAGTAAGATCAACGTTATTCACGTTAATCACATCCACGAAGCAAAGATCTTTACAAGGGCTTATTAGTATCCAAGATTATTTGTTTCAGGCGTCTATCACTTCGCTCACACATTGTGTTACATTTCTTAACCATTTCGCGCGAAACATTTCTATTGTAGCATACAACTTTTGATTTCTCTACATCCTTACATTTTTCACGCAAGTTCTTTTTCTTTTGTAACGCTTTATATCATGTCGCACATTCCCACCACTTTTTCTTTGGTCTGCTTCTGGGTACGCTGCCATTCTCTTAATTCATTCTCATTAATTAATTAATTAATTTATATATAAATTTATTATATAAATTTATTATTTATATTTATTATATATTATATTTATTATATATATATTTATTTATTATTATATTTATTATATAAATTAATTATATAAATATAAATTTAAAAATTTATTTATTATATAAATTAATAAATTAATTCATTCTTAGTTCATTGTCTTAACAAACCATCTCAACAAATTTATTTCACCCTTGTGAAACAGTGCTTCCTCTACACCACATTCTTTGATAATCCTCTCATTATTTACTTTATCCATTAGCTTTTTGATGCATATATTCCACAAGAATTGCATATCAACCGCGTTGATTTTACTCCTATCCTCCTCTTGTTCTGTCTAGGTTTTGCTACCGTACAGCACAGTGGGTGCAAGTACAGAATTATATATTGCAATTTTTGCTTTGTCTGTCATATTTTAACTTTTGGTTATAGCTCCTTCACTTCAGATCACTGTCCTACCCTTGTTTATACACCTGGATATATCTCCATCTATCTTTCCATCTTTAGTGAATCAACTTCTATTTTAATAAATAATTGAATTTCCTCCTTCATCATTGTCGACATGGGGTTGACCTTAATTAATGAATATCCAAAATGAATGACTCGCGTTATATCCTTATTAGCAGAAAGTGAGGACTGAGTAGAATGAAAAAGTTTTTGAGACAATTGAAAATCGATTTGGACATCTCCTTCCCTGTACGCGTTACCCAGTGGGATCAGTGACGTCGTCGACGAGGACGACCGGCGCGACTGACAATAGGTATTGAAAACAGAAAATAAGGCC
>JAUELO010000274.1:8058062-8068522 GCA_032357855.1 Amphibolips quercusostensackenii | reverse complement strand
AGAGTCTTAGAAGAAATCGTATCATGGAAAAGTTTAGCAACAAAAAGTTGTAAGTTTGTTCTTAAATAACAAATTTCCGTTAGGTCAAAATTAAAATTGCACAGTCAAATCTTATACCTGGAAGCCTTACAGTCAATTCTAAAAAAGAAAAATCAAAATCCGTTAAGAATTGCACTGTCAGTCGATTTTTGTCCAAAAAATGTGCCTTTTCTCCCACTGTGAGTCGTCCCGAAAATTCGAAACGAACAGCCCATTCCCTTTTCCAAGTCCCCCAATTTTCTGGGATAATAAGACACAGCCTTCCGAAAATAACACTTTTTTATATTGTTTTTTGCTTAAATGTTTTAGAAAATTGAAAAATCGAGTTATATTTGGCCATTATAAACTACACTGAATTAAAATTCAACTATTTTATGAAAAATCAGTTGACAATCGAGGGCTCTATAAACTTATTTAAATCCATGAATTTCTCATTAAAATCTGTCGGTCGCTTAATTGAATCAGCTTGATTTCGTAAGCCCAATTAATTTGCCTCTCGTTGCAATTTTTCATTCAATGCAAATATCTCTTTCATTTTTAAAATGTGACTTGAATCGACCTGGAAAAATTAATTAGAATCTGATCTAGATTATAATAATTTGGCTTCGGCTCTCGTTTGTTTTTGAATTTTTTCAGAAATATATCGTAATTGTTGGTTAACGAGGCGAAAATCGAGGATTAGGTAGATATTCAAATGCGCCTAATTAATCTTTTCTCTCGCCGCAATAGGCGGATGATTGCAAAAGCCGACTATCGGTCAATTAAATAGTTGGATTTTCAACAACAAGAACTTTTCTACAAAAAAGGATGAATTTTTAATCCAAAAAGACAAATTTCTAATAAAACAGTTTATTTTTGACAAGATATTTGAAAATAAAAAAATAATTAAAATTCAACAAAATTAAATTTTTAACCAAATAGTTGAATTTTTAAGACAAAAAGGTGAATTTTAAACTAATGTTTCAAAAGACTAAGCAGAAAGATAAATTTTGAATCCAGAAAAACAAATTTTCAGCAAACAGTTGAGTTTTCAAAAAAAAAGATGACTTTTTGAAAAGAAAAAGTTTACTTTTTCACTAAATAATTAAATCTTCAACAATAACTTTAAATTTTTAATTGAATAGTTTAATTTTCCAAAAGAATAAAATTAATTTTTAAACAAACAGTTGCGTTAACAACCAAATAGTTGAACTTTGGTTTTTGACAAAATACTTCAAAGTTTAATAAAATTAATTAATTTTTAACACATAAAGATCTATTTTCAACCACATGATTGGATTTTTATGCAAAGAAAATATTAAATTTTAACCGAAAAAAGTTGCATTTTAAAACAAATAATTGAATGTTCAAGAAAAAAACACGAATTTTTTTTAAAGACAGTTTTATTTGAAACAAGACGGATTAGTTTTCAAGCAAGAGATTTTTTAGGAAAAAAGATTAATTTTTAATTTAAAAGGATAAATATTTTTAAAAAACAGTAGAATTTTTAGACAAAAAAGTTGACTTTAAAAAAAATAGTTACATTTTTCACAAAATAATTAAATCTTCAACAAAATTATTACATTTCAAACGCAATAGTTGAATTTCAACCAAATAGTTGAGTTTTTAACACCAACAAAATTAATCATCAAACAAACGGTTGCGTTTAAAACCAAATAGTTTAATTTTCAACAACAATAAAATTAATTATTTCCCAAGAACTTTTCTACGAAAAATTATGAATGTCGAATCCAAAAAGACGAATTTTCAGCAAAGCAGTAAAATTTTCGAACAACAAAGATGACTTGCTAACAGACTAGTTGAATTTTCAATTTAATAATTAAACCTTTAACAAAATAATTAAATCTTTAACAAAATAATTAAATTTTCAACAAAAAATTTGAATTTAAACCACACAGTTAGCTTTTTGACTTGCAAAATGAATTTTCAACCAAATAGTCAAATTTTCAACAATATAATTTAATCTTCAACAACATAAAAAATGAATATTTAATCGAATAGTTAAATTTGCAAATATAGAAGGTGATTTTTTTAACAGAACAGTTAAATTTTAAAGACCGAAAGACGAAATTTTAACGAATGTTTTAGCAGACAGTTGGATTATTTACTAAGAAAGATTAATTTTCAAAAAGAACTTTTTTGGAGAAAAAATATGAATTTTGATAAAAAAAAGACAAATTTTCATTAAAGCAGTTGAATTTCTGAACAAGAAAGATGATTTTTGAACAAAATAGTAGAATTTTTAAGAAAATAATTAAATCTTCAACCATATAGTTACATTTTAAAGACAAAAGCATAAATTTTTTAAAAATGTTTTAGAAGATAGTTGAATTTTTAAAATGGAACTTTTCAAGGAAAAGAAACAAATTTTGAATAAATAAAAAAGAGAAATTTTTAGCAAAGTAGTTATATTTTTAATGAAAAGAGATAACTTTTTAACAGAATAATTGAATTTTTAATAAAATAATGAATTTTTAACAAAATATTTAAATTTACAAGACAAAAAGATCAACTTTTCACAAATGTTTCAGAAGACCGTTGAATTTTTAGAACAGAGCTTTTCTAGGAAATAAAATGAGTTTTGGATGAAAAACAAATTTTCAGTAAAGCAGTTAAATTTTCGAACAAAAGAGATGACTTTTGTTTCCTCATAGCAGGAGCTTTGTTATGGTGACATTTTTGAAAAATTTTTAATCCATTTAATTGAACCTTCGTCTATTTAAAAATGTGTAATGCAATGTTCTAAGCAATTGTTCGGATGTGTGCGTGTGCGCGGATGTGTGTGGATGTGTGTGTGTGTGCATATATGTGTATGGATGTGTGTGTGTGTGTTGATGTGTGCATGTGTGTAAATGTCACACTTTTTTGTGAACACGATAACTTGAAAGCGGTTGCGGATAAATTAATGAAATTTGAAGGTCTTATTTTTCTCGCTAATAACTTGAAACTGGCCAAAGAATTTTTAAAAATCTTAACTGCATTTTTTTCTAGCACTTTATAATACTTTAAAAATCGGTTTTTTATAGTGAAACTATTTCCATTAACATAATTCAAACTTGATGCAAGAAATTAAAAGATTTTTTGGTTCGAGACGAATTGATTGACCTATAATATTAATACATTTCATCGAAGAGTAAGGAAGTTATGGTTATTTATATTATATTAAAAATCAATTTTCATAGTAAAATTTTTTTTCATTAACATAATTTAAAGTTGATGTAAGAACAAAAAAGATGTGTTGATTTGAGAAGAATCAATTGACCTATAATATTAATTCACTTCATCAAAGAGTAACGAAATTATGGTTATTTATATTATAATAAAAATCAATTTTCATAGTAAAAATTTCCTGATTCTCATAATTTCAAGTTTATGTGAGAATAGAAAAATGTGTTGATTCAAGAAGAATCGATCGACCTATAATATTAATACATTTCATTAAAGAGCAAGGAAATTGTGGTTATTTAGATTATAATAAAAATCAATTTTCATCGTTAAAATTTCCTGATTCTTATAATTTAAAGTTGATGTGAGAATAGAAAAATGTGTTGATTCAAGAAGAATCGATCGACCTATATTAATACATTTCATCAAAGAGTAAGGAAATTATGTTTATTTATATTATATTGAAAATCAAGTTTTATAGTGAAAATTTTCTCATTCTCATAATTTAAAGTTGATGTAAGAATAGAAAAGATGTATTGATTCGAGACGAATCGATTGACCTATGATATTAATACATTTCATCAAAGAGTAAAAAAGTTATGATATTTATATTATATTAAAAATTTATTTTCATATTGAAAATTTTCTCATTCTCATAATTTAAAGTTTATGTGATAATAGAAAAGATGTGTTGATTCAAAACGAATCGATTGACCTATAATATTAATTCATTTCATCAAAGAGTAAGAAAGTTATGGTTAATCATATTTTATTAAAAATCAATTTTTTAAGTAAAAATTTTCTCATTTTCATGATTCAAAGTTGATGTAAAAATAAAAAAAATGTGTTGATTAGAGACAAATCGATTGACCTATAATGTTGATACATTTTATTGAAGAGTAAGAAAGCTATGGTAATGTATAAAATTTGAAAATACGGTTTTTCATAGTAAAACTTTTTTCGTTAACATAATTCGAGATTGATGCAAGGATATGAAAGATTTTTCAGCTTTAGACTTTTTAATAAAAAACGAATTTTCAGCAAAGCAGTAACATTTTCTAACAAAAGAGATTACTTTTCAAATTATTATTGAACTTTTTAACAAAATAATTAAATTTTCCACAAAGTAGTTGAATTTGTAAGCTAAAAAGACGAATTTTCAACGAATGTTTTAGAAGATGCTTGAATTTTTAATCAAGAAAGATTTATTTTCAAAAAAGAAATATTTTGTAGGAAGAAAGAGTTTTGACCAACAAAATAAATTTTTAATCAAATAGTTCAATTTGCGAACATAAAAGACTACTTTTTAATAAAATAGTTGAATTTTCAGCAAAATAATTAAAATTCAAGAAATTAAATAAATTTTTAACAAAAAAGTTGAATTTAAAAGACAAAAAGGCGAATTTTTAACAAATGTTTTAGAAGATAGTTGAACTTTCAAACAAGAAAGATTAATAACTAATTAAATAAATTTTTAACAAAATAATTATATTCCTAAATACATAATTGAATTTAGACCTAAAAAATAAATATTTAATTAAATAATGAAAATTTCATCCAGATATTTGTATTTTCAACAAGGTAGTTGAATTGTCAAACAAAAAAAATGACTCTTAAAAAAAAAAATTATATTTTTAATAAAATCATTAAATCTTTGAGATAATGGTTGCACTTTTACTAAATAGTTTAATTTTCAAACCAAAATACGAATTTTTAACAAATGTTACAGAAGACTCTTTAATTTTCAACAAAAAAGTTAAATTTTTGAAGAAATAACATGAGCTTTTGACAAAATAGTTTAATTTTTAACAAAATAATTAAAATTAAAAAAATATATAATTTCAAACGAAATACTTGAATTTTCAACAGAATATTAAATCTTCTACAAAACAATTAAATTTAAAATAAAAAAAAAGTTGAATTTTTATCCACATTCGTAGCTGGATTTTTCACCCACAAAATGTATCATTAATCAAATATTAGAATTTCCAAAAAGAAGTTGCATTAAAAAAAAAAAATTTTGACAAAATAGTTGAATTTTCCACCAAATAATCAAAATTTTATAAAATAATGCAATTTTCAACATAATACTCACATTTTCAACAAAATAATTGAATCTTCTACAAAGTAATAGAATTTTTAAAAAAAGTTGAATTTTTACCTACATAGTAGGATTTCTTACCCACAACATGTATCTTCAATCAAATAGTAGAATTTTCGACGAAAAAGTTGAATTTCTAAAGAAAAATATGAGTTTTTGACAAAATAGTTGAATTTTTAAGAATATAATTGAAATTTAAAAAAAAATCATTTGATTTTCAATAGAATATTCAAATTTTAACAAAATATTTGAATATTCATCAAAATAATTAAATTTAAAAAAAAATGTTTGAATTTTTATCCACGTAGTTTGATTTTTCACCTACGAAATGTATCTTTAATCAAACAGTTGAATTTTTAATCAATTAGTAAAATTTCTATCAAAAAAGACAAATTCTCAACAAAGCAGTTAAATTTTTAAACAATAAGGATGACACCTTAGCAGGATAGTTTAAATTTCAAGAAATTAATTCAACCTTCTACAAAAAAATTATAATTGAAAAAAGGTTAGATTTTTATCCACATGGCTGGGGTTTCAACCTACAAAATAAATTTTCAATCAAATCATAAATAAATGAAATAATATTATATATATATATATATATATTAATAATATTATAATAATAAAAAAATTAAATAAAAAAAAAATTGAATTTCCAACAAAACAATTGAAGTTTAACAAAATAATTAAATTTTCAACAAAATAGTGTAATTTTCAGCAACATAAAGACGAATTTTTCTTAAATTTTTTAAAAGAGAGTTGAATTTTTAACAAAGAAAGATATATTCTCAAAAAAGAACTTTTTGAAAAAAATATGAATTTTGAATCCAAAAAGACCAATTTTCAGCAAAGCAGTTAAATTTTCAAACAATTTAGATAAATTTTTGATAGAATATTTTATTTTTCAAGAAATAATTAAATCTTCAACAAAATAATTAAATTTTTAACAAAAAAGTTGCATTTTTGACCTTCAAAATGAATTTTCAATCCAATAGTTGAATTTTTGAATAAGTGGCTGAATTTTCAACAAAGATGTTAAATTTTTGAACAAAAGAGTTGAATTTTCAACAAAATAGTTTAATTTAAAAAAATTCAAAGTTTAACCACACAATTTGATTTTTGATCTACAACATAAATTTTCAACAAAGCAATTGAATTTTCGAACAAGAAGATGACATTCTGACAAAATAGTCGAATTTTCAATAAAATAATGAAAATTCAACAAACCAATTTAATTTTTAACAAAATATTAAGATTCCTAGAAAAGCAATCAAACTTAAACAAAGTAATTAAATGTTTCACAAAATAGCGGAATTTTTAGCAGCAACAAAATTAATCATCAGCCATGCAGTTGCGTTTACGACAAAATAGTTAAATTTCCAAAACAAAAATACGATTTTCAATGACTTTTGTAGAAGACAGTTGAATTTTTCACCAAGAAATATAAATTTTCAAAAAAGAACTCTTCTAGTGAAATATATAAGTTTTAAATCCAAAAAGACTGATTTTCAGGAAAGCAGTTAAGATTTTGAACCAGAAAGATGACTCTTTAACAGAATAGTTGAATTTCCAGCAAAATAAATAAATTGTTAACAGAATAATTAAACTTCCAACAAAATAGTTAAATTTTCAACTACATAGTTGGATTTTTGAACTACAAAATGAAATTTCAATGAAATAGGTGAATTTTCAACCAGATAGTTAAATCTTCAACAAGGAAGTTGAATTTTTGAAGAAAAAAGATAAGTTTTCGCCCAAATAGTTGAATTTTCAACAAAATGATAAAAATTACAAAAAATAATTTAATTTTTATCAAAGTAGTTGGATTTTCGACAACAAAATTAATTATCAACCAAATAGTTGCGTTATCAACCAAGAACTCTTCTACAAAAAAAAGAATATTTAATCCAAAATGACGAATTTTCAGAAAAGCAGTTACAGAACAATAAATATGACATTTTCACAAAATACTTTAATTTTCAATAAAATAATCAAATATTTTACAAAATAATTAAATTTTCAAAAAAAAGTTGAATTTTGATCCACATGGATTTTTCACCTACAAACTGTATCTTCAATCAAATAGTTGAATTTCTAACATAGAAGTTGAATTTCCAACCAAATGGTTAAATTTTCAACTAAATAGTTAAATTTTTAAAACAAAAAGACGAGTTTAAAACAAATGTTTTAGAAGAAGTTAAATTTTTCACCAAGAAAGATGAATTTTTAAGCAAAAATTTTCCAGGGAAAAGATGAATTTTTAATACAAAAAAACGAATTTCCAGCAAAGAAGCTAAATTTTTGAACAATAAAGATGACATTTTGACAGAATAGTTGAATTTCTAACAGAATAATTAAAATTCAACAAAATAATTAAATTTGTAACAAAATAGTGGAATTTTGAGCAACATCAAAATTATTCATCAACCAAGCAGTTGCATTTATAACAAAATAGTTACATTTTCAAAACAAAAGGGCAAATTTTTAACGAATGTTCTAGAAGACAGTTAAATTTTTAATCACTAAAGATAGATTTAAAAAAAAAAAACTTTTTTAGAAAAAAATACGAATTTTAAATCCAAATTTAAGAAAACAGTTTCAGTGAAATCCAAGTCTTCATTATTTAAATAATTTTGGTTGATTAAGAAAAGTGATTTCTATTTTATCTTCAACCGTAGGGTATATGAGTGCGTTTATTAGGTTACAAATTTATTTACTTTTTTAAAAATTCAACCACTTCGTTAAAAGTTTAACTCATTCATTAAAAATTAATTTTTTCTATCAAACATTAATCATTTTAATTAAAGATTCATCTCTGGTTGAAAATGTAACTAACACTTTGTTCAAAATAAATTTTTTTAACTACAAATTTAACTATTTCAGTAGAAAATTTAACTATTTTGCTAAAAATATATTTCTTGTGTAAAGGATTAGATTTTTAAGAGAAAATTGAACTATTTCATTTTTTAACGCAAATTCATTTTCTTCTTTTTTCCATTGCTATTTTAGTCTCTGATGAGCCGAAAAGTAAAGTAATTTGGAAGTCTGTTGTTTACTTGTAAATCTTGTTCATGCTTTTTTAGCATAAACTATTTTTTTGTGATAAAAAATAGATTTCCGTTCGATCTGAAATTAAGAATTCATCTTTTTTTAAAATGAAATTTCTACTATTTCGCTGGTAATTAACATCTTTTACTTAAAAATTAAACTATTAGTTAAAAAATTTATTCACTTTGTGGAAAATTCGCTTTTTTTATAGAAAATTAATCTTTATGGTTGAAAATTCCTCTTTCACAAAAATTCCAACTATTCCAGTTAAAGATTCATAATTTTAGTTGAATATTCATCAGTTTGGTTGAGAATTAATTTCTTTAAGTGAAAATTCAACTGTTTCATTTTCAGTTGAAATCGATCTTTTCTAGTTCCAAATTCAACATTTTGAATGAAAACTGGCCTTTTTTAATAGAAAATTCAACTATATTGTTGAAAATACATGTATTTTTTTTTAAAGTCGAACTTTTTTTAGAAAATTATCTTTATCTTTAAGAGTTAATCTTTTTGTCTAAAAATTCTTGTTGGCTGAAAATTCAAGTATTCAAGTAAAACATTTATTATTTTAGTTGAAAATTTATCTGTTAGGTTGGGAATAAAATTACTTGGTTTAAAGCTAAACTTTTTTGTTAAAAACTATTTTTAATTTTTAATTATACAAAATTATTTTTAGTTGAAAATTCGTATTTTTCAAAAATATTAATCATCGTAGTTGGAAATTCATCTTTCTGGTATGAAATTAAACTATTCTAGTTAAGGATTTACAATTTCAGTTAAAATTTGATCACCTTGTTTGAAAATGTAATTTTTTTTTTAATTTATTATTTTTTGTTGAATATAATTTTTTTACCTGAAAATTTAACTTATTGTACTTGAATATTGAAAATTATCTCTTTCTTTAAAAGGTTAATTTCTTTTCTAAAAATTCTTATCAGTTAAAAATTCAAGTATTTCACTTAAATATTTATTATTTAGATTAAAAATTCATGAGTTAGGTTGAAAATTAATTCTATCAACTAAAAATATATCTGTTCCATTTTCGGTTGAAAATTTGTCTCTGAATGAAAATTCGATTATTTCTGTAAAAAATGTATGTCTTTTTTATTATATTTTTTTAATAGAAAATTAATCTTCTTTGAAAATTCATCTTTGTGGTTGAAAATTCAAGTATTTCAGTTAAATATTCATCATTTCAGTTGAAATGTTATCTTTTTAGCATGATATTTAACTATGCTAACTAATTTTTCAAACTGACAGTTTATCTTTTTTATTTCTGTTGAAAATTTATATTTTTAGTGTAAAATTGAAGTATTTTTTTTAAAATTCAGTTAATTAAAAATTTTTCGCTATGTTCTGTTGAAGGATGTTTAGAATGAACGTAATAAATTTAAATAAATGTTTGAGTTTTGTGGCAAATATGAATATTTTACTTTTATTTAACCGGAGAAATTGAGAAAGTTAACCAGGAAAAACCGGGAAATGACCAGGAATTTAGAATCGTGTGCTGAATCGCCACACTGAGAAAGATGACTTTTCAACAAAATAGTTGAATAAAAAAAAATCCAACCACAGAAATATATTTTTGACCTACAAAATGAATTTTCAACAAATTATTAATTCTTTAACAAAATTATTAAAGTTTCAACAAAAAAGTTGAGGGTTTGACCACAAAGTTTGATTTTTGACCTTAAAAATGATTTTCAAAAAAATGCTTGAATTTTTTAATAGCAACAAAATTAATAATCAGCCAGACATTTGTGTTTGCAACAAAATAGTTGAACTTTTAATCAAATGGGGCCAATCTTCAACAAAATAGTTATTTTTCCAGGAATAAATGGTAATTTAAGGTTAACGAGGGAGTAAAGCAAGGCGCAAATCGAGGATTAGGTAGACATTCAAATGCGCCCAATAAATCTTTTCGCTCGCTGCAATAGGCGGATGATTGCGAAAGGCGACTGTCGGTCGGTCTTTGGTTTTTTCGTACTCGACGCTGTAGGGACTTTGGGTTACGCAAACAAAAAGTTGGAGAGCGCATGTAGAAGCCTTGCAGGAGTATACTTATACTTAGAGCAAAATAACGTCCGCCGATCGATCAGTCCAATTG
>JAUELO010000274.1:7908918-7920179 GCA_032357855.1 Amphibolips quercusostensackenii | reverse complement strand
AGACAAAAATTATAACTTGAGAGTCTTGGATTTGTCTTCCACCAAGTCGAAACCAAGACCAAATATTTTTACCCGGGTAAAAGAAGGAATTTTGAACGAATCATATGAAACTTCAACACAAAAATATGAATTTTCAACAAAAAACTCAATTTTTAAACAAATAGTTTAATTTCATGCTAACAACGATAGATTTGTAACTAATAATAGCGTCGTTAAAATTCCAGTTGGAAAAATTGATTTTTTAATGAAAAAAATGAATTTTTAACAAGTTATTTGAATTTTCAACTAAAGAGATAGATCTTTAACTAATAAAATAAATGTTTGTAAAAGTACTTGAATTTTCAACCGAGCAGTTAAAATTTAATAGGCTCACTTTCAACTAAAAAACAATGCATTTTCAACCAATAATGAAATAATTTAATTTTTTATTAAAAAAAGTTAATTTTTTACCCAAAGGAAATCGGATTGGGAAGAAAATAGTTCATTGTACTTCAAAAATGAGTTTTAGACTCGCATTTTCGAACTATGGAGAAGGGTGACACATTTTTTATTTGTCATTAATCGTAATTTATTACTAATAATAAAAAGTCATATAAGATTGAACTATTTATTTAAAAATTCGATTTTATTTTCATTAAAAATTAACATTTTTTACTGAAAATTTAATTATTCTATTTTTGGTTGAAAATTTGTCGTATATAGTTGAAAATACGGCTATTAAATTTAACTGTTTGGTTAAAAATAAACTACTATTATAAAAATTACTTTTTTTAGTTGAAGATCTATCTCTTTTTAAAAAAATTAAACTAATTTGTTAAAAAGTTTTATGTATTAAAAATAAATGTTTTCAAGTGAAAATTTACCTATTTCATTTTTTGTTACAAATTCATCAATAATTAAAGATTTAGGCACAATTCAATTGTTCTTTATAACAATACACAACAAATTATCATATGTTATTATTATCAGTGTTATTATTATTACTATTATTATTATTATTAAATGACTTGAGCAAGTTTCCTCCAAGATAAAAATCCTGTATCTCTCGTATCTATTTTAAACTATCGTCGATTGATTTTTGATTGGCTGGTGACCTTGCAGAAACTCGCGATCACCCAATACCGGTTGGAACTTTGTGTTTACGTCCTTCTTGATCAGCGTCATACCGTTTACGTAACGCTTTTTTTCTCTGTCCATATTTTTGTAATTTCTCGTCTAACCTGCGCTCTAAAACGGATAAATTCCGTTGCACAAGCTTCCTTGTAGAATATAACAGGAATCACAGTTTTCCCCTATTCTTCTGCGTTTCCCCTCTTCAAAAATATTCCCCTTTTTCCCCCTCTTCTTGAAAAATTTCCCCTTTTTAACCTTTTCTCTTCGAATATGCTACATTTGAGAAATCAATTTTTGAATTACGCGGGCAATTTCGAACCGGGAAGTAGTCTCGAGTTTAAATCATAAAATTTTAACTTCCATTTGCTTGAAGTTCACTGAAAAGGCTTAGCTATAAATTACATGTTCACTTAGCAAACGCAAATATGTCATTTATGCA
Organism: Amphibolips quercusostensackenii; assembly: GCA_032357855.1. Lineage (NCBI taxonomy): Eukaryota > Metazoa > Arthropoda > Insecta > Hymenoptera > Cynipidae > Amphibolips > Amphibolips quercusostensackenii. Next base: position 7,918,627 of record JAUELO010000274.1, on the reverse strand, counting down.
AATCTAAATTTTATGATTTAAATTCAGGACTCTTGCGTATCCGATTTCATTCTTAAATCTCAACGATAAAAAATTTACAAATGGGCACTTGAAACAATGTTTGGGGCAAGAAATTATCACGATTTAATTAATAATGATGTTATTTTTTAAGAAAAATATTCTTTATGAGGAGAATGATTTAAAACGTTTAAAAACTGTTTATTTAACAAATTTTATAGTTTGTAGGACTTTTTTATATCACTGCATAAATTTCCAACGACCTTACAAGGAGATAATAAGATTTCGATTTATTTTATATTGTATAAATTGAATTTTCAGCGCTTGAAAATTGAATAAAATTGATCAGTGAATTTTCAACAGATGAAAATTCAATTGTTAAACATCGATGAAAATTAAAAATAAGATTTTTAACAATAAAAAATACAACTTTTGAAAATTAAAGAAAATTGATGACTAAATGTTCAACAGTTGAATATTCCATTGTAAAAATTTGAAAAAATTGAAACTCAAATTTTGTAAATTTAACAGAACTTGAAAATTGAATTTGTAACGGTTGAAAATCGAAGATAAATTAAAAATGTAATTTTCAATAGATGAAAATCTAGTTGTTGAACATTCAAGACAAGGGAAAATTGAATTTTTAACTGTTGACATTCGAAGAAAATTGAATTATCAAATATTGAAAGTTAAAGAAAATTATTAATTGAATATCCAGAGTTTGCAAATTTCATTGCTGAAATTGAAGAAATATTAAAATTCGATTTTCAGCTGCTGAAAGTAAGAGAAAAGTGAATTTTCAATTATTGGAAATTCTATTCTCGAAAATAGAAAAAAATTAAACATTGAATTTTTAAATGTTAAAACCTAAAGAAAATTAAAATTGCGTCATCAACTCTTATAAATAAAAGGAAGTTGAAAATCGAATTATCAGCTGTTGAAAATGAAAGAAAATTGAGTTTTTAACGATTAAAAAACGGAGGAAATTATATTTTTACTAACTGAAAATTAGGGAAATTCATAATTGAATATTTAGCTAATGAAAATTAAAGACAATTCAAAATTTTTTAATTCAACATTGAGTTCTGAACCATTAAATTTAGGTCAGTTTCAAATAGCCGAAAATTAAACAAATGTTTATATTCAACTTTAATTCCTTGAACTTAAAGAATATTAAAAATTAAATTTTGAATAGATGAAAAACCAATGGCTGAACATCGAATAAAAATGAAAAATTTTTAGCTATTGAAAATTGAATTTTTAACGATAGTTTGATTCTTGAAAATTGAAGAAAATTAAACAGAATTAAATTTTCAATTGTTGAAAATTTGAGAGAATTAAATTTTCAACTGTTCAAACTTGTAGAAAATTGAAAATCGAATTGTCATCTTTAAAAAATGGAACAAAATTGAATTTTCATCCATTAAAAAATGGAGAAAATCAAATTCTTACCTTTTGAGTATTAAGAAAATTAATAATTGAATATTTAACCAATGAAAAGTGAAGACAATTGAAAATTAAAGAAAATTGAACATTCAATTTTAAACAGTTAAAATTTGCCATTTTTTAGCAGATAAATACTGAACAAATGTTAAAATTTAATTTATAAGGGCTTAAACTTGAAGAAAATTGAAAATTGAATTTCGACTGGATGAAAATTCAGTTGTTGAACATTAAAAGAAACCAAGCTAATATAAATCAAAGACAATTGAAAATTAAAGAAAGTCGAACATTGAATTTCAAACGTCAATTTTCAACAGTTGAAAACTGAACAAACGTTAGGATTTAATTTTTAGCGGCTCAAACATTAAAAAAATTGAAAATTGAATTTTGGGTATATGAAAATTCATTTGTTGAACATTAAAGAAAAACGGAAAAGTTTTACCTATTGAAAATTAAATTTTTAACTATTGAAAATGGAATTTTTAACTATTGAAAATTAAATTTTGAACTTTCTTAAATTGAATTTTCCAAAGTTAAAAGTTTAATTGTTGAAAATTCATGAAAATTAAAAGTTCAATTTTCAAGAGGAAAAATATCAATTGTTTCAAATCATTGAAAATTACATTATCAACTGTTAAAAAATATAGAAAGTTAATGATTGAATTTCCAACTGTTGAAACGTAAAGGAAATTTAAAACTAAATATTGATTTATTAAATATTGACATTTAAAGAAAATTGATAATTGAATTGTTAAAATTTGAAAAATCTATTGTATAAAATAAAATAAAATTAAACATTGAATTTTCAAATTTTCAAACTTAAAGAAAATGGAAAATTGCATTATCAGCTGTTAAAAATGGAAGAAAATTTCAAACTATTGAAAAATAAAGAAAATTGAATTCTTACTTTTTGAAATTTGAAGAAAATTGATAATTAGATATTTAATTCGTTACAATTCAAAAAAATTAACAATCAAATAAAATTAAATATTGAATATCAAACCGTTAAATTTTCTTAAATTTGGAACAATGGAAAATTTAACAAAAGTTAAGATTAATTTTTTAAATGCTTCAGTTTAAAGAAAATTACATTTTTAATAGATAAAAATTTAATTGCTGAACATTAAAGAAAAATAGAAAAAAAATCAGCTGTTGAAAATTGAATTTTCAAAAATTAAAAGTTTAACTTTCAACTATTGAAAATAGAATTTTTAACTATTGCAAATTAAATTTTGAACTTTCTTAAATTGAATTCTTCAAAGATAAAAGTTCAATTGCTGAAAATTCAAGAAAGTTAAGAGTTAAATTTTCAAATGTTGAAAAGTGAAGAAAATGAAATTTTTAGCTGTTAAAAATTGCAGAAAATTAAAATTAAATTTTTAATAGGGAAAATATCAATTGTTTTAAATTATTAAAAATTAAATTATCACCTGTTAAAAAATATATAAAGTTAATGATTGGATTTTCAACTTTCGAAACTTGAAGGAAATTGAAAACTAAATATTGATTAATCAACTATTGACAATTCGAGAGAATTGATAATTAAATTTTCAGAATTTGAAAAAACTATTGTAGAAAATAGGAAAAAATTAGAAATTGAATTTTCAAATTTGAAAACTTAAAAAAAATTTAAAATTGTATTATCATCTGTTATAAATGGAAAAAAATAGAATTTTATACTATTAAAAAATTAAGAAAATTGAATTCTGACACGTGAAAATTTAAATAAAATTGATAATTTAATATTTTATTGATTAAAATTGAAGAAAATTAAAAATAAAGACAAATATTGAATATTAAAGCCTTAAATATTCTTTAATTTTGAACAATGGAAAATTTAACAAAAGATAAAATTGATTTTTTAAATGCTTTAATTTAAAGAAAATTAAATTTCAAATAGAAAAAAATTCAATTGTTGAACATTAAAGAAAAATAGAAAAAAATCAGGTGTTAAAAATTGAATTTTTTACAATTGAAAAGTGATTTTTTAACTATTGAGAATTAAATTTTTAACTATTGCAAATTAAATTCCCAATACAAATTGAATTTTCAATTGTTAAAATTGGAATTGTTAAAAATTTAATAAAATTGAAAATTTAATTTTTAGACGTCAAAAAGTGAAGGAAATTAAAAACTGAATTTCCATGTGACGAAAATTGTAGAAAGTTTATAATTAAATTTTCAATACACGAAAAGTCAAATGTTAAAAATTACAAAAAATTGACTTTTCAGCTGTTGGGAATTGAAGAAAATTAAATTTTAAATTGTTAAAAATAAGGCAAAATTAATAATTGAGTTTTCAACCGTATAGAAAATTCAACTGTTAAAAATTTAAGAAAATTGAAGATTATATTTTCAACTGTTGAAAATTGCAGATAATTGATCATTGAATTTTTAACAGACGAAAATTCAACTTTTGAAAATTGAACAGAATTGATTATTAAATTCCTAACCGTTAAAAATGTGCAAAAATTGAATTTTTAACTGTTGAAAATGGATGGAAATTGAATTTTAAACTATTAAAAAATACATTAAATTAAATTCTTACTTCCTGAAAATAAAGGAAAATTATTAATAAAATATTTTACTCATGAAAATCGAAGAAAATAGAAAATAAAAAAAATAAATAAAAATTGAATATTAAACCGTTAAATTTTCTTCAATTTTTAACTGTTGAAAATTGAACAAACGTTGAAGTTTATATTTTAAGTCTTAAATTTGATAAAATTAAATTTTAAATACATGGAAATTTAATTGTTGAACGTTGAAGAAAAATAAAATATTTTCAGCTAATAAAAATTGAAGTTTTAATTATTGGAAATTGAATTGTCAACTATCAAGAATTGAATTCCCAACTATTGCAAATTAAATTTTCAACTTTTTCAAATTGAATTTTCAAAAGTTAAGAATTCATTTGTTGAAGATTTAAGAAAATTGCAAGTACAATTTCTAATTTTGAAAAGTGGAGAAAATTAAAAATTGAATATTCAACTCTTGAAAGTGGTAGAAATTTGAATTTAAATTTCTAATGGAGGATAATTTAATTTTTTTAAATTAAATAAAATTAAATCATCAAGTGTTAAAGATTGTAGAAAGTTAATAATGGCATTTTCAACAAACGAAAATTTGATTGTTGAAAATTCAAGAACATTGAATTTTCAACTGTTAAAAATTAAAGAAAATTGAATTTTCGACTGTTAAAAATTGAAGAAAATTGACAATTGAGTTTTTAACAGTGAAAAATTCAACTGTTAAAATTTGCAGACAATTGATAATTGAACTTTCAAGAGACGAAAATTCAATTGTAATAATTTAATTATATTCATAATTGAATTTTCAACAAAAGATTTATTTTTTTCAATTCAATTCAATTTTCAATTCTTGAAAATTGAAAAAATTAAATTTTAAACTGTTAAAAAATTGCAGAAAATTGATAATTAAATGTTCAACAGACTAAAATTGAATTGTTGGAAATTAAATAATATTAAAAATTTAATTTTCAACAAACGATACTTTAAATCTTGAAAATTAATGGAAATTAGATTTTTAACTGTTAAAAACTCAATTCTTGGAAGTTGAAGAAAATTGAATTTAAGCTGTTAAAATATTTAAGAAAATTGAAAGTCAGAGAAAACTGAACATTCCGATTTCAACAGTTGAGTTTTTCTAAATTTTCAACTTTTGATTTCTATATGAGAATTTTATAAATAAAAATTTAAATTAATGAAACAAAAATCTTGAAAAAAGTAGTTCTTTTTCGGAAACCGGTCGCTACTGGCAATTAATGTTTGGGCATATATATTAGTATAATTTATAAGTTTAAAAAAAAATTATAACCCTTATTATTTCCTTGTAACTATATCCAATTTGTAAAAAAAATTCTTCAGTGACGGAAGTAATTAAAAAATCATTAACATTATTTAAAAATACATTTTTTTATAAAAAAGTTAGTTTTTTGCATGTATAAATTATTTTTTAATCTTTCCGCACTTTTTTTTTAAAACATTATTTTCTCTTTTTTTGAGCTTCTTTTGTTCTGTGATCCCTGATATAATAAGAGCGAAGGCAAGGACAAGTCACAAGTTTCTTTTACGTTTGCTTTCTGATGAAGAATTTTCGTTCTTTTTCTCACGTAGCCGAAATTCAAGATTCGTAATCGCATAATCTCTCTTTCATATTTGAGTGCGTTCTGCGAAACGGGCCGAGTTTCAATTATGGCCGGACGAAAAGTGGCAAATTACATCATGTAGCGTCCCGCTCACTGCGGCGAAATAGGAATTTGGGGTTCAAAAATTTCCAGAGTCTTCATTTTTTTGTTATAAATTATATAAGTTGTTTCTCTTTACATATTTCTAAATCATTATTTTTTTATATTGAGTTTTTGTTTTCAAGATATTAAAAAAACTTTTTTGGCTCCGCTGGGATTCGAACCCAATTCTACACAATAGATTACCGGTCTGGTGCTCTAACAACACTGAGCTGCATTTCTTTGTCAATGTCGCTATTTTTTAAAAATTTAATCCTGAAAAACTGTGTTGAACCGATTTTTGAAAAAAAAGTTTTTTCAAATAGTTTTTAAAGTTGAAAAATGTCAAAAAACATTATATTTTATATTTTTGCTATCTGCTTTGTCTAATTTATTGATGTTTCCTGAAAAAGGTATAAAATTAGTTAATTTATATTCGCTGAACAGATTGTGATATTGTGAATAAAGTTCGATCACTTTTTCAATTTTTATAAAGAAATTGATGAAAATAGTTTTTATTGTGTGTTAAGGCCTGAAAGCATTTTTAATTTTGATCTTGTAGTGGAACTTTGTGAAATTATTGTTTTATTCCAACTAAACAGTGAAATATTACATTCCTGATTGTTATAAGCAATTATTTTTACTAAATTAATCAAAGAAACACCTTTGGATATATGTGGTTCAGCTTTAATCAAATTTTTAGTTGTTTAACTAGAAAATATTAACATTTAAATTAAAATATATGATTGCAATAAAAAATTGAATGGGTACATTTTCAGGTACAGAAAAAAACAAATTTTTAAAGAACTAGTTGAATTTTTAACCACATGTACGAATTTTTTACAAAACAGAATTTTTAATATGAGAATCCATAATTGAACTAATAAAAAAATTCATTTTTTTCAAAAAACGTAAAGTTCCAATCAAAAAAACGAATTTTCTTCTGCAAAAGACGAAAGTTTTTCACAAAAAAATCGAATTTAATCACACACAGAGGAATTTTAATCAGAGTTAAATCTTTTAACCATAAAGACAAATTTTCTATAAAAAATTTTTGACCAAAAATTAAAAATTTTCAACAAAAAAAAAGGAATGATAAAATTTCAACCAAAAAATATAAATTTTAAAACTAAAAAGATCCATTTACAACATAAGAGTTTAACGTTCCACCTTAACACATTTTTTAGTCAAAAGAGTGAAAAACTTTCAACAAAATTGGTCATTTTCAACCAAGCAGTTATTTTTCGTCCAAATAGTTTAATAGAATTTTCAAGACAAAAAATGAATTTCAATTTTAAAAGAAATGAAATTTTTACTCCAAAAAGACAAATGTTCTACAAAATATTACAATTTTTAATCTGAAAATATGAATTTCTAGCAAAAACAATCATTTTCAACCAAATAGGTCAATTTTTTAAATTAAAGACTTTCAATTATGGCAAAAATAGAGAAGTTAAATTTTTACTTAAAAAAATTGATTTTTTACACCAAAAAAATGAACTATTAACAAAAACATTAAATCTTTAATCATAGACATGGACCCTGAACTATTTAAATGAATTTTCGAAAAAGCAGTTTAGCTTTTAAGAAATATTTAAATATCTTTACAAAAATAATAGAATTTTTGACCCAAAAAGACGATTTTCATATAAAAGAGTTGAATTTTCAACCGGAAAATACTGAATTTAACAAACAAAAAAATTAATTTAATTAAAAAAAGATGAATTTTAATTGAAAAGGACGAATTCTTTATCCAAAAGGACAAATTTTTTTTACAAAAAATTTGAATTTATACCTTCACAGATGAATTTTAACCAAAAAATTGAATCTTTCAACTTAATAGACGAATTTTCCATAAAAAAATGAATTCTAAACAAAACATTCAAATTTTTGACCTTGAATTAAAAATCTTTAACTAAAAAGAATGATAAAATTTTAACCAAAAAAGATTACTTTTTAAACAAAAATGATCTATTTTTTACGAAAGAGTTTAACGTTCAACAAAAAAACCTTTTTTAGTCGAAAGAATAAAAAATGTCAACCGAATTGTTAATTTTTAACCATATTGTTGATTTTTACCCATATAGTTTAACTGCTCACTGAATTTGAAGAATTTTCAACACAAAAAAATTAATTTTAAATAAAAAAAATTAAACTTCTTAGCTAAAAATACAAACTTTTTACAAAAAATTAATTTTTTAAACTGAAATATGAATTTTCAACAAAAGATGGAATACTAAAATTCGTACTTCAAAAAATTGATTTTTAACTGAAAAAAAAACTAATTTTCAACAAAATAATTAAATCTTTAACAAAAGATATGGGTCCTAAAGTATTAAAATGCTTCTTAAACAAAACAGTTTGACTTTCAAAAAAAAGTCAAATTTTCTACAAAAATAATAGCATCTTCAACCCAAAAAGACGAATTTTGAACAAAGAAACTAAATTTTTTAGCCAAAAAGACGAATTTTTTACAAAACATTACAATTTTTAATTAAAATATGAAATTTTTAACAAAAGAGATCATTTTCAATCACATAGTTGAATTTTTAAATTGAAAACGTTTGATTTTAATTAGAAAATTCAGAACTTAAATTTGTACTTCAAAAAATTGACTTTCAACTAAAAAAAAACGAATTTTTAACAAAGTAATTAAATCTTCAACCAAAAATACGGATCCTAAACTATTAAAATAAACTATTAACAAAGCAATTTTACTTTTAAAAAATACTTAAATTTTCTACAAAAATAATAGAATCTTCAATCCAAAAAACGAATTTTGAACAAAAAAATAAAAATTTTAAGCTAAAAAGACGAATTTTCTACAAAACATTAGAATTTTTAAACTGAAAATATGAATTTTTAACAAGAGCGATCGTTTCCAATCAAATAGTTAAATTTATAATTTAAAAACGTTTAATTTTAAACAAGAAATAAAAAAGTTAAATTTTAACTTTAAAAAATTTATTTTCAACAAAAAAAAAAAACAAATTTTTAACAAAATAGTTTTATTTTCAACCAGAGATGATCCTAAACTATTAAAACAGATTTTTAATAAAGCAGTTGAACTTTTAACAAATAGTTTCATTTGTTACAAAATAATAGAATTTTAAACTCAAAATTACAGAAAATAAAAATTTCACAATAAAATATATAAATTGTCTACCAAATAGTTAAAGTTTAACTAAAAACGATGAATTTTTTACTAAAAAGAAATAACTTTTGAACAAAATTGTTCTATCTTTAACCAGATTGTGGAATTTTCAACCAAAAAGATAAATTTTAAATTAAAAAATATAATATTAGACTTTCATTAAACTTTCTCTAACCCCATTTTTCATTTCTTCAACCGTGAAATCGCAGTAACTGACACTGGCAATTTTTAATCGGGGCATATTTACATTCTGATAAAGGTATCTCTTTTTCTACTTTTTTTAGAGTGGCAAAAAAGGTGCAATAAACAATTGCAACATTTTTTTAAAATAGGAAACGATCTAAATTAAATTAAAAATATCTATATAATCAAATTTTCAATCGACGTTTCCTGTTGCCTCTGAAGCTTGATTGTAGCCTAATTAAAATCCGTTCAGCAGATCATAAATTTGTAAACTCCTATTGGAAAGCAGATTTAAAACCACTATTTAAGAATTCAATTTAATTATTCCTTTCCATAATTCACCAACATCCTGTCATATTTTATTTAACTTTTTCAATATCTTGAACATGGTATTTGATACTCAATTATAAACTGTCTCATAATTTTTTCACTTTTTTAATGATTTTCAATTTTAGAATTTCTGATAATTATGAGCTTTCAATTCATCATAGGTTCTCCCATCCAGGCCTCGGAATTATTTAGGTAGTTCAAAAAAGTGTTAATAGTAGCATAAATTTTGAAAATACACTTAACTCCCGATATAAGAACCTCTGATTGACGATATTCCCAGGATGATGTGATAAACAGCATAGAGGCCGCACGTAGCGCAATAGTTGCATCAGGTTGCGTCATGCGTCAATACCCAA